>JASANE010002772.1:0-32931 GCA_030248225.1 Trileptium ribeirensis
TGCTGACGTTACGTTCGGTCACTAAAATATATTTGCGGTCATATAGTAGTGCGGAAATACATATAAAACAAAGATCAATACTTCAAATGCTTTCCCAACATTACTGTGCCGATGTTGAGCTTTCGCATGGCTTTTGCAAAGTATGTACAGTCTAGCGTTCTACGCCATTGTACCAACATTAAAATAATACCGTTCTTATATCAATATCGGAACCGTCAGAAGCATTGATATCATCTCAGTTTGCGTTGTAAAAGTGGACTAACATTCCTCTTTGACAAGTTGCGTTTTTAATAGCTTGAGAACCTGATTTTAATTCAACTCCCATTGCGGTACAGTAACTAGCCTATTTGTGCGAGGTGATATAGTGACGCCTTTGGTACCAGCACATCTGGAATGAACGTATCCTGAAAAGCCAGAAGGTCGCTGATCTTTTTGATTGTGGTATTGGCTGCCTGGACATTGTATATAATTATTTGCGACGGCTCGCAGGCTAATATTTGAGCATGATGGTCTACCGATGGATCTGTACGACAACGTTTTTCAGTCAGCGTTTCAAGTCATTTTCAAATGAATCTAATAAGCATATCAAAGCTAGACACGAATTTGTATATTGGTGCTTTGCTGAACAACATATCGCCCACATACATCCTGAATCCTTAAAAATAACTGACGGACTGAAACCAGAACAACAACAAACAAGATGATTATTTTAACAATATTAAACTTCTTCCGTCTGAACATTACTTAGACGGATAAGCCCAGGTAAATATTGCATAATTTTATATAAAATCAGGCGCAGGTAAGCTCAATATAAAGGATACAGATTAATATAAAAGTAGAAACATATATATTAAATTAGCCTTGGAAGAATTAAAACGACCCCAAGATTATCGAACCAGCCGGCACATTCGTAACCAGGTGTTGGTCCACATTATAATGGTAATACAATTGTAGACACCGCAATAGCTCAGCCCATCTCAACTAGCCTTAAACAGGCGTGACCTTTTTCTTTGTCGTCGAAATTAATGATTCATTACAGTCTATCTACAGCCACGACAGCAAGACGGAGAAACTTAATGCGCAAGGTAAAATTTTTTCTAAGTATGATTTTACTATTTCATGAGCGTTATTGTCCTGTTTGTAAACCTTCAGCTCAAAGAACAAATTCAATCGGTTATCACCCTATCTCTCGTCCGTTATGGCAATAACCTCGACATTGACTGTGATATTTTATGGCTTTGTCAACTCGATTATTATATTCTACTTACCATCTTTGGTGTATAATTGCTGTAGGACGTCATGGCTATCTGACTACCTTTTAATGTATGTTCGGTGAATCCTTCGCCCACTCTAGAATAACGTTTGAGTCTATTAACTTCTCATCAAGAACTATTTATCGTCTTTCTTCAAGCTCTTTTCGTCTTATGCTTCAGATGCTGTTTGTGTACATTTAGGACAATATTCTAACACAGCTACCGTTCGTGCGGCAATATTTTACAAAAGTTTTTTAAGAATTTTTCGACTACTACCGCTAAATGACTGTGACGTCAGATCGGAGAGTTAAAACATAAAGAAACAAAGATATCGCGTCGCATATCAAGCCCTACTACCACTTAACCCTACGTTGAGTCAAATTATTACACTGTTTCAGCTTTTATTGACTATACAACAGCTCTTTCAGAAAGGTTATTTACAGCTCTGCTTTGTACTGTGTCAGAAGAAATTAAATTGACTGGCCCAATCCCAGTTGGGGGGGAAAAATTATTTTACGCTTGCTATAGCACCCATCTTTTGGAAACTATGCCCCCATAGTCTCTGTACCCCCAATCATCTCTCACCCCCAAAAGAGATTACTTCGTGATCAGGTTCGCCCCTTCTGGAAACACCGACTCAGCGTCGTCGCAAATAGCAAGAAATAGACGGTCATTAACACCATGATGAACGTGAGAAACCAGGCTGCCCCTACACCGGATCGCGAAAATGATTTCGCAACGTTTGTCGCGAGCAAGATTGAATCAAATTGATTCATGTTCTGTATTCCTTAAAGAACAGTTTTGTTTCCCAGCATGCAACAGTAAAGAGGAACGTACAATTGATTTTCCGACCAGTAACGGAAAATCAGGTGCGTCGCCTAATCGAAAACAGCAACAAAAATGCTGCTCACTCGATGCTCTGTCACCGTCGGTAATAAAACGATTTGCTAACGAGTTGGTTCCTCATTTTATCGCGCTAATAAATGAATCTATAGCGACAAGCACCATGCCTTCTCTTTCAAAACTGGCAATTGTGCATCCGCGACTCAAAAAATGAAACCTCAGTATTGACGACATGAACAATTCTCGCCCAGTTTGTAACGTATCTTTTCAAGTTAATAGAACATGTACTGGCACAACAGCTAAAGGATCACCTCGAACGGAATAATCTTCTGTTGAACTAATAATCAGCGTACCGTACAAGACACGCTATTGAAACTGTATTTTTTAAAATATGCAGTGACGTTCAAAACGCCTTCACGCGTCAGCAAACTACGGGTGCTGGTTGGCCTCGACTTGTCGGCTGCGTTCGACACAGTTGATCCAGCTCTCTCTATCAACCGGCTGTCGGACATTGCTATGGCATATTAGGCGCTTGGGTTGTTCGTGTCGTACTTATCTGATCGACATCAACAAATCCAAATTGTCAGTGTCTTCTCAAATCCTCTACTACTAGTCAGCAGTGTTCCTCAAGGACGCCTGATCGGACCAGTTATTTTTAATATTACTATTGCGCCATTACTCGAAATAATTACTACTGTTAGCTTTTGCGTCCACAACTACGCTGACGATATTCAGGTGTACAGCCATTTCGATTCCGTCGCTGTGGGCGACGTCGCAGAATCTCTGCAGCGACTTCGACTTCTCCTTTCGCTACGGGAGTGGTTCTTCAACAACAGACTGAAAATCAGAGTCTAAGACCGAATTTATCTACTTCGCCAGACCCCCAGGTCCTTTACCATCGTTGCAAATGCGTGACGTCGCTATCGAACCGTTAGAAACCGTGAAAATTCTGGGCGTCCATCTCGACTGTCAGTTGACCCTCAGAAAACACATCACTGCTCTGTCCAGGCACATGGCAATTACGGGAGATTAGCCCAATCCAGCGGCACCTCGACAACGACACAACGCAGCTTTTTATGAGGGCATTCATAATGTCCCGTATTGACTATTGCAATGCACTATGTGCATATGCGCCTAGCGTTCATTTATTGCCTCTTCACCTATCCACTCCACAACGCGGCAAGAGTAGTCTCCTGCATAAGTCGATGGGAGCATATCCGTTCGATACTGCGAGAGCTACACTGGCTACCGTTCAAACAACGTGTCCGCCATAAAATACTCTTGTTGGTTCGAAATACACTTCGCTACGATACACCAACATATATTTCCGGTATGATTAACACGTCGTCGTCTCCTCGTCTGGCGAATGAACAAATCCTTCGGATTGATATCGCAAGAAACAACAGATTTTGGTTCTTCGGCCCATCGGCTTGGAATAGTATGCCGCAAACACAACGTGACAGCACTCTCAACGTGACTGCGTTTAAAGAAAACCTGAAGACTCACTCGTTTCCCAGTTCGTCAGAGTGATGCTACAAACTTTCTGCATTCTGACTATTGCATATTCTGAAAATCTCTTGCGCTTTTGTAATGCTTTGGCGAAAAAGGCGCGTTATAAATGCCATTATTACATACTTTTGAACCCAAAATATTCGGGTCGACTAAATGCTGCGATACTGTGCAGTGCTGATAAAGATCCATTGAACGACCTATACATGATGCTGTGATTGCTGCTTTTAAATATATTTCAACGGCTACGTTTGTGTCCAGGGTCCGTCTGGTTGAGAGAACAGACGGTTCCAGCGAAAATTAAGAAGGGAGGTTAGGCGGAGGTAGGAAGACAAGAAGGGGTAACAAAAATTTTCCCCGTTGCTCAATTTTTCTTCGAGATTCTGTGATTTTACTCGAATTGCTAAAATTTTGCTCTCATGTTACGCTCGTGAAGGGTAGGAGAGGCAAGGGCGGGTGGCGTTGTACATGGCCTCAGGAGTATATATGTCTTGGGCCATTCGATTCCTGAGAGAAGTAACCCCCATGAAACTCTGCAAACACACATGGCGTAAAAGATTTAAACCACAGTTTTAAATTAATGCAAGCAATTGTGAAGGTGAATGTGCTTGTAAATAAAAGATGTAGTGTGAATTTCTTGGAACTTGCCCAGATTATATCCTGCACAAGCTCAGCGATGTGCCAGATTTTCGGATGAAAAATGATTCCACCTCCAAACAAAAAGCTTCAAAGTAGTTGTGTTTAAAAAGGATTCCCATATGAATACGGTAAATATACGACAAGCACCAGGCCGACAGTAGTATTTGAACATTAGTAATACTGTCGGTGTTTGCTTTACCAAGGAGCAGAAGTATTGCTTTCTGATTACAAATTGGGTACACACTCCTCGTTACGCGTTCCAAATTATGGAGTGGAAGCACGAAAAGCCGAAAAAATATCGTTAAGCGTGTGGAGGAAGACTGGCTCAGTTGCGAGACATACTTTTAAAGTTTTTTATGCAATTTTTTTTCACAATAATCCAAAAAATTACAAAAGCGTAGATCATATTTTTCAAATTCAACGTGATACAGCACTCTGTGCACTGCTTAATGCGTCCCTATAAAAGTGCTATAAATTGAGATATAGTTCCCGATAGGACAGTTTTTCACATCATGTTGACCAAAATTATATTTCAAATTTGGGTGTATCAGTTCTGTCTCGTTTTTCTAATCGCTACATGATAAGGATTAGAAACTTTGGAGCAAAACGTCGTGGTTATTGCTGTCACTCCCGACAACCACTTGTTGCTATTTGTTTTATACCACGACAACTACAGTACTACTTCTGCTATTTGTTTAATTTTCATCAAAATTGTTGTAAACTTTATATTAAATTTAATAAGTTTTTTAATAATTCATGTTGTTTTATGTGCCTCTTGTCTTTACAGTGCACGTGCAGCTGACATGTCGAAAGTATCTATCCTTTTGACTACATCTATGTCCAGAGTTTTGCAGCCTGGACAAAAACTTTTTTCTCGAAAATTCAGACCAAATGTTACTGTATCGGATCAATTCAAATGTCCCCCTAGAATATCTTTTCAAGTGTTCCCTCCTATAGTGCTCTTTTCAGGTTTTCTCCCACAATATCTCAGTGTTTTTGAAGTAATAAGAATTAAGAATACGAACAACTAAAGGCGTGTGAGCGACTAATGAGGCTTATGCGTGTGACTTCAGCCAGCGACATCCTATACGGCTGGGGGCCCTGGCACCGTCGTCCAGGTAGACGAAAGTCAGTTTGCGCACAAGGTCAAACATCACCATGGTCGTGGTCCTCAGTCTGACGTATAGGTGTTTGGCATCGTGGATACTAGCACCACACCGGTTGTGGGGTACATGGAGGTGGTCGAGAGGCGAAACGCGTCAACGCTGCTTCCAGTTGTCCAAGCGGTTGTTCGTCCGGGGACAGTCGTGTACAGCGACCAGTGGGCGGCGTATGACAACATCAGCTCGCTTAATTTGAACCATCAAACGGTCAATCATCAACTGTATTTCGTCGATCCGCACAGCGGGGTCCATACGCAGGACATCGAGTCGTACTGGAACCGCCAGAAGATTCGAACAAAGCACATGCATGGTGTGCGTCGCGATATGCTGCCTGGTTATCTGAACGAGCTTAGCTGGTGCGACCACTACCAGCAAGACGCGTTCCAATCGCTGTGCGCTCATATCGTGGAACAGGTCCCTTTGGTTTAGCTGTTTCATATCCCAACAGCTCTCTCCAAGGCTAATTAATCCCAATAACCTTCTCCAGGGCTAACCTGCGGTTGTCTGCACAGCTATCAGGGGCGGCTCTTATGGCGATGGAGTAGTGTGGCACTGCTGGGCTGGGGATCATCCGCTGTGGACCTTTGCAGACCTAAGGTTCAGACTGGAACGCTTAAATTGATTAATTTGTCAAATTAAGTACCCCCTATAGTGAGTGCTCTTGTCAAGTTTTCCCCCTCTGTTATAGGGGGGGCAACTTGAATTGATTCGCTGTATCTTCGCGATAAATAAACTGACTAGTTTTAAGGTTCAGTAAAAGTCAATAGCGAATTCGTTTGACGCTACATGTTGCCTCCGAATTAGATTTTGCACACTGTATTATGAGACAAGATACTGACACAAGCATTTGAAATACTTTTAGCCGACACCTTATACTGAAGACAAGTTCATAGTCCCTCACCACCACCACCTCCACGTTTCTTCACAATTTATGAGCTTCTTGCACCTATGACATGGCCTACATGATCAATATATTTTTTATTTTTATTTAATTTTGCCCCTCTGAAAAGTGTATATTAAACGGAAGTAACAGTCGTTAGCAATAGAATAACCAACCACGTCAGAAGGCAATTCATGAAGTAGATCGTGAGTATATATCATTAATATGGGAATCTGGTTGAAAATATTAACAGTAAAATTGTCACGGATTACTACTATTTATACCTCCTGATCAAATTGTTTTTTGTTTTGATTCGGCCGCGATAAAAGATCGTTTATGCGAGTCATGAATTTCATCCAAAACCAATTATAGTCCTTATACATAAAACACTGGAGTTGATGCTGTTTCATACTGTATATCAAAATTAACATTTAACCGCTGCTTAATTAAAAGGATATTCTGGCCTCAGGTTTAGGTGCATATTTTTATCACAACACTGTGGTTGTTACACTGCCGGTAATTATAACCGCTAATTATGCATCATTTACCTTAAGATGTGAGCAGCAGGGCCGGATTTCGTGACAGTCTGCAGCGGCTCTAAAGACAAGCTTGGCTAGCCGCGGTCAGCCAGTGTGACATTTTTTGGGCCAACACAGACCCTACAAATATATTTAGCTAATAGTAAAGTGAGGCTGATAAATTGTCACAGGGGCCGGAATCTGCTCTAAAAGCCACAAACATATGACGACAATGGAAAATCGCTAAAAAATAGAAATTGATGATAGTTATAGTCATACATCCGTAAAACATCCTTCCAGTCACGATAGGATATTATTCATGCATGAAAAAGCATGTTTTACATAGCTACTAGGTTGGCTTGTAGAAGGCGCTTAAGCAAAAATTTTTGAAAATTGCTATATTTATTTTGCCCGAGTTAATGCGCTTTGCCTTTAATTACTATTAATCTCGCCTTTTTGGGCCTAAAGCTAAATATTTTCGATGTAAAACAATCTGCTAAACTGAATGTAATAAATATTTTTTCATTAACCCGTCCCGGGTATCAAACAATGAGTCATAGCCACTGCCGGCCCGTTGAAACATACTAGCATAGCTTAACTATTTATTTTATTTACGACGGGCCGTATGTGGCTGTGCGTTTTTAATACGAGCCGCAATCGGCTCTGTGACAGAATCTGGCCCTAGGTGCACTCATCTTAAGGTAAATGATGCATTATTGTGCTTAATTTGTTATTAGTTTGCAATTTATGGTTGATGCAATTACGTATGCAATTTATGGTTGGGAAATTACGTATCCATATAATTTGGACATTTAACGTTTATTCTAGTAGTCTATTCTAATTTTAAAGACAAGCTTCCAGGTCTGACAAAACAGCTATTAATCAGTTTTCTTTAAAATGATATTACAGAATTAAATTAATCTGTATATTATCCTGTTACCTCGCTATTACCACATGCAGTACTGCGCATAAACAGCAAAACGGTCCTAACTCTGTGAAATATTGACAGCTCTCTCCAACATTTCTAATTTTGATGCGATGAAATTTGGGCACGAGTCTGTCGGCCTCTAATCTATTCTTTCTCCAGGTGTTATGAAATAATGCTATTTTAACCTAGATTTAGCGAATCATAATATTTAGTCCATAACATGGTATTTATCATGAATACTGATTTATTTCAAATTTTTATGGTTGAGAACAGCGTATATATTATAAGGCACAATTATAAGCATAATATCACAAGAATAACTCTGTTAACTGCATATTACTCGGGCAAAAAGCAAAAAGTAACAATTTGGTAGAAATACGTCGTGGCTATTGCTGACGCACTTCTCTTTAGAACTAGTTGCCGTTTGACAAATGTTTCACACCATCGGTTGGCTGGGGTTCGGAACCGTCCAGTTTTATGCTGTGGTTCTATTTAAATCTACAACCCTTAGTTTAGTCAATCATCTATCATGTTTACATTGTACATTTATACTATACATCTCAAGCTTACCCCACGTTTGACCTTTTGTATATTTTATAATGTTGCTAAGACAGCACACTTTTGGGCTTGCGGTTATACCCATGTTGCTTGACTGTATTTGGTTCAAATTTTGACAGCCAGGCGCGGATACAGGGGGCGGCCGCCCCTTCTCTCCCGATTTCCCAAGAAGAGGGACGAGAAAGAAGGGCAGAACAGGCGGACCCTTAACGCCCCCTCAATTGTTGCCTTAAACTTTTGATAGTGGAAACCACTACAGAAAAAAATTTTCCGTGCGCCTTCGGTGAAGGCAAGAGTTTGCTGGAGTCTGCCTCATAGAGGGTACAGGGGCGTTCAACCGTGGGTACAGCTTGCTTGCTTGCTAGCTAGGGTGCCTACTGACAGCTCCCCTTACACAAGTTGCATATAGGTTCCATCATTTTACCGAAACTGCTCTATTGCGGTTTAGCAGTGATCTTAGACGTAGTAAGTCTTGGCTCATATTTCAAAATCGGTGGTACTGGTCTCACCTTGTTAAAGAGTTTTATTACTGAGCCTTATCAACAAGTTGCTGTTGATGGTATGTTGTCTTGGCCAAGAAGACTGTTGCACGGAGTTCCGCAGGGAAGCATGGTAAGACAACTGCTATTCACTGAATATACAGTTTCTTGACAACGCTAATCGAAGATTATGGATGTCGCTGCCCAATGTATGCAGGCGACATTGTCATTTACATCAGCTTCGATCATGACGGTGAAACAGTGGAATTACAGCGATTGCACCACACAATTTTTGCAGTGGCGCATTGCCTTCACGCAAATCGGGTACAATTCAATCCTACTAAATCTGACATCATCATTGTGAATGGGGCCTCACGACTGCTATCAACATTTCCATCGGTGGTGTTGTCGGTCGTATAAATTAAAGCTGTTCGGCGTAATAAGTGACGAGGAACTGTTGTTCAGGCTTCATGTCACTGAAGTCAGCAAACATCTTTGTGGCAAATATCAGAACTGAGGGGACTGTGGCCTCATAAAACCAGGTCCACCGCTGAAACGATGATTAGAGCGGTTGTCACGTCTCGTATTGACTATTGCAATTCTCCATTTTGCCGATTGGCCGACTGCACAATCAAGTATATGACCAGAACACCAAATGTTGCTGCGCCACCTGTATCGTTAACTCAGCGTCTAGATAATATTACCCCTGTACTGCGTGACCTGCACTGGCTCCATGTCAAGCAGCGAATTATTTTCAAGGTTGCCTACATCGTCCGTAAATGTCTTCATAGCAGATGCCTTGACTACTTGAAACCCGTGTAGTAGTCAGAGTCTCTCTATGTGACAAGAGCTCCAAGTTTCATTGCGAGTTGATAACAGTTTTGAATGCTTTGCCCCGGCCATCTGGAATGACGTACAGTCAGCTATTCGCCCTAGCGAGTTCACAACTTTAACATTCGGACGATAGCTAGATTCCGGTCTGTTACACCATCGCCTATAACTAACCATCCTATTACTGTTGAGTAGCACGTCTTCGTGGATCGTGATTCAACTACAAATCGGCAATGGACAATCGTCAATCTCCAACGAAGCATTTGTGTTTACCATTTGTTTTGTAAAGTAGGTATTTGTTTGTATGTACTACAAACACAGATTGAGACATCAGGGATATAAATTTTGACTATCATTCAAATTTGAAACGCTGGGCATGGTAGTTGTCCGTTGTGAAGTAGAATGTGAAGCTTGGCCAACTAGTTTTTCGGATATAACATACAGTGCACTGTCACACAATTGCATAAACAACAACATAACCTGGCGGCCGTAGCAATGCTTACGTTAAACTTCGTTTAAATTTTGAATCCGCTGGCAGGCAGCAATCTCTTAGAAATAATCATGCGCAATGAATATAATGAGGTCCGATTTTTGCCGTATATCTGTAGGCCAATCGTGTCTACATTTCTTCTTGACGGGACTCTTGAAGGATCTTCCAATAATTTCTATGTTTGTTTTAGATGTGACTCAATGATTCAGTGTGATCTAACATGACATAATAAATTTAGAACTGGCATCAGCTTAGGATTTGGTTTTGCCATCCATTGCTATAACATTCTTCTCAGCTTTTATAAAATGCGTTATATGTTTAAAGGTCATTTTAGCGCTGCCTTGTGATCATTATAAAGTGTTTATAAATCTGATAGCGGGAGTACGCTAAGCAGTTATAATTTGATATGGCAAACTTCTTAGATTGGGCACATCACGTTGGAAAATCAAAAGAGTAGAGTTTGATCTTTTTGTTTGTTACACACGAAGCTAAAGAATCATTTTCAAAAATGTTGTTAAGTTTACTACCGTTCTAATGAAATAATTGAGCGATTATAATACGCCGAACTTTAGTTTTGCGTCCCACTCCCAGCGTCTCTCTTATGTACAGAACCTTTAGTTTTGATGTTGAAGCAACTGGTTAGTCATTATATATATAATTTAAAGAAATCAACATTTAGAGACTGAAAGCAAAAGCTCAAAAAGAATACCCGTATTTTGAAACAGGATAGTTAGCTCACATCTTGGCGTAAATAGTCTGTACTTAAAGTTTTTAAGCGGCGTTTAACTTACATAAACCAAAGGCTTTTGGTTGAAAAACTGTGCGAAAACTTTACAACATAGATTATTGGTAGGCGACTCATGTCGTCAAAAGCTGATTAACCATATTTCCATGTATTTAAGCGTATGCAGAGTTGTCGGCTTATTCGAAACTAAAAACTTAACCTGCGCCAATGGTCATTCTATTTTTGTTATTTAAATTTGCAGTAAAAAACAAATATAATAAATGAGATAAGCAGTTTGTTGTTCTCGACCTTCAAAATTGTTAGGAAACTTAATTTTGTCCGATTCTAAATTTAAGGAGTTATAATAACTCGTTAAAATATAGGACCATCTCGTTTATGACGTCACAGTTATCTTACATTTAATACCGAACAGTGACGAATCCTAATTCCAAATTCATAAACGTAACTGAATGTCATTCACTGACTTAGAATCACAAATTCTTTGCTAGCAGTAAACGGAATGAAATTATATATTTGTTTCACAAGTTAATTCCACACCAGCTAACAAAATGATATGGTTAGTAGAATCACCTTACGATTAGTATGCTCATTCGAGTTTTCCTCAGGAGCTTCCACTAATGTAAAAAGTCAGATCAATGACATCAATTTATTTTATAGAGTTCGCCTGTCAAACAATCTACTGTCCCATTTTGCCAAACTGCCAAAATAACTGTAGTTTTGGGTCAATTTTGTAGTTTGGCAAATGTTTTGCTACATTTGAGCACCATTGGAGGTAGTTCTACAAAACGGATTCATGAAATGACACAAATACTGTTTAACAAATCAGCTAAACTGCTTTTCTGAAAATATAAATGAGTATTCTGTAACAATGCCCGCGCGACAGATGCTACATATTACCTACATTAGTGTTTGTAGTAGCGAAGCATCTGTCCAGGTCCACATGGTGTTTGTTTAAAAACCTGTTGGTTATTTTAAATCAACTTAATATTTTACCAAATAATAAATAGTACATTCATTTTATCCAGTGGCTCTAGTAGAACATTCATTACGCATCATTCACAGAAAAATGCATGCTTGAATTGCACACCGAAAGCTATTGCAGCGACCATGTTGTTGTTATTGCTGTGTCAAAAGCAGCTAATTGGTATTGTAGCAACAATATAATGTTCACTGAGATTGACCATGGTGCCTCTTCCATTCTGATATTGGTGCCCCCTCCTGTTTGATATTGATGCCCCCTCCTACTTGATATTTGCCCCCTCCAGTTTGATATTGGTGCTCCCTCCAGTTTCATATTGGTGCTCCCCTCCAGTTTGATAATGGTGCTCCAAAAAAGTTCGATATTGCCCCCTCTAGTTACATATTGGTGCCCCATCCAATTTGATATTGGTGACCCTCTCCAGTTTGATATTGGTTTCCCTCCAGTTTGATATTGGTGCACTCTCCAGTTTAATATTGCTAACCGATCCATGCTTGATAAGTACGTACTGTACACCAGATAACTAAACCATCGTATTATGCGTACTGAATAAACATATATAGCCTATTCTTGATGCGCTGCACGCAACACAGAAACAAACAAATGAAGTCACGACTACATGATGAAAATCGAGTTCAGACACACTAAACATTTTGAAGACCACTGAAAATGACACTATTGCTTTCTTACAACATGGTCGCTGCAATAGCTTACGATGTGAAATTCGTGCATGCACTTCTCTGGGTATGATGCATTAACTATGCATATATGCCCAAATTACATCAAATAAGACCAATACTACTACTTTTGACTGAGATAACATATGGTCTTTAGCGAGAATAAAAGTCCGTCTGACGTTGCCGCTAAACCGCGAAGGTCTTTAATCTTTCTTTCTTTTTAGGAAATAATGCCAGATTTTCACCGGGACGCTTAGTTTATCGCACATAAATTGCAAATTAATACCAGCAACATTTGACTGCTACAACTACTATTAACGGTATTAAATTTTGCTGAATGACACAAGGAGAGTAGTCACTAATTAATTGCTTTAGATAGTTTGTCTTGACATACTGCCGTAATTTTCGCAAATGCAAAAAACCGTACACATACTGATTTTTGTGTTTTAAGCTGAATTTGCCGACTAGACAAAACCAAATGGTTCTTAATATAGTGACTAATACAAGATAACACTTTTTACTATCGAACTATTGAATACGAAACTACACTCTGTTTTAGATTCGGAGTTCTATACAAATAGGCGCTGATTCCAATTATAATGGAATTAATAATGGCGGTATGCTTGCTTTTAACTAATGAAGGTATTCCACGTGAATGTTACTCAGTTTAGTTGCAATTTAAAGGCTTTGCACAATTGTACTGATACCGAAATTAATTTTGTTGCCACACGAAATAAATGTTCCACAAAGCAGCTGGTTGTGATATGAAACTTCCTATTTTGGTATTAATTATTTATTGCTAGCGTGTGATATATTCATCGCGTGTGAATCCTACTATACAAACCTACTAAAGCTCATGAAGTATACACACGTTTACATCGCATAATGGTAGTATTGATAAACCATATTAACTCATTCGGTACTGTGTTTGATTGTGATTAAACAATATACATTTCTCATTCATTCAGTTTCAATCAGTATTGTTAGCCAGAAATTAACAGTAAATCTACCCAATATTACGTTGAAAGTGCTCATAAATCTGTACAGAAAGATGGAAGAAACTAGTGCTAGAATCACTTCGAAACTAGTGCTAGAAACTTAGAAACTAGTGCTAGAATCACTTCGAAACTAGTGCTAGAAACTTAGAAACTAGTGCTAGAATCTCTTCGAAACTAGTGCTAGAAACCTAGAAACTAGTGCTATAATCACTTCGAAACTGGTGCTAGAAACTTAGAAACTAGTGCAAGAATCACTATGAAACTAGTGCTAGAAACTTAGAAACTAGTGCTAGAATCTCTTAGAAACTAGTGCTCGTTTCTAAGAAACTAGTGCTAGAATCTCTTCGAAACTAGTGCTAGAAACATAGAAACTACTGCTAGAATCACTTCGAAACTAGTGCTAGAAACTTAGAAACTAGTGCTAGAATCTCTTCGAAACTAGTGCTAGAAACTTAGAAACTAGTGCTAGAATCTCTTCGAAACTAGTGCTAGAAACTTAGAAACTAGTGCTATAATCACTTCGAAACTAGTGCTAGAAACTTAGAAACTAGTGCTAGAATCACTTCGAAACTAGTGCTAGAAACTTAGAAACTAGTGCTAGAGTCTCTTCGAAACTAGTGCTAGAAACTTAGAAACTAGTGCTAGAATCTCTTCGAAACTAGTGCTAGAAACTTAGAAACTAGTGCTAGAATCACTTCGAAACTAGTGCTAGAAACTTAGAAACTAGTGCTAGAATCACTTCGAAACTAGTGCTAGAAACTTAGAAACTAGCGCTAGAATCACTTCGAGACTAGTGCTAGAAACTTAGAAACTAGTGCTACAATCACTTCGAAACTAGTGCTAGAAACATAGAAACTAGCGCTAGAATCACTTCGAATCTCGAATAATATCCATTTATATATGGTTTACCTACAGGTAAAAATATATTCACCTCGTTTCAAATCGACGAGTGTTGCTTGAATTATGTTTTTCAAATGAGTTTTATTTCAATTCAATTTGCCTTCAGGAAACTACGTTAAATCAAAATAAGGGCAATGGAATTAAATAGAGAGGAATCGTCCTGTGTCCTGTTTCCAATAGCATACTGTCAAAGTCTTTTTGTGCTCGATTTAATTCGCATAAGGACAACTCGAAGATAATCGGTCATTCTACTTGTTGAATAAAGTGAGCTGGAATAAAATACGGAAATACTGATTAAAATCTCTTGGTGTTTCATTCAACTACGATAACTCCGAGCATACAAGATTCTAGGCTTTTTCGGAGGAATAAAATAACGAGTGCTGCAGCCGATTACGAGGAACGATTTTTGCACTTCGGTGCAAATTTCCAAAAAATAGTTCTCGCATTACTATTTTAATACCAATAAAATTCCTTGATCACGACAATACCTTTTACACCAGTCATGCTCAAATTACCCGTACGACTGTCACTAAACTAAGACCAATTCTGCTATGCGCGGAGTAAATATTAGTTTATGCTTAAGCATTTGAAGCATGAATTAATGTGTATTTCGTGACAATCTATTGTCAAGTCGGTGGACTAATCCAGTGGTCGCGCTAATCTCCTTGGGCAAGGGACTCAGGCACAATTGCTTCGCAGTATCTATGCGTTAAACAGGTACTAGACTTTGGTCTAGGCGGATAAGATGATGGGTGGTGTAATAATCAATCATCACGGCCAGCCTGCACACAATGCTTCGGCATAACAACCCGGATTGTCACCTAGTGCCAATTCATCTTTATCCTTTTTATCGGCGAACTAACCGTGAACCGGTCGAGTGCAAGTGTCCATACGTTACCGCTAATTCATATTGATGCTGGTGCACTTGCCAAGCGAAAGCTCATAAAACAACACACGTGCAAACGTGCAATACACGAAATATACCGCTTGCGTGATGCTTCATGATGTATTTGGGTCCACTTGTAACCATTAGGCATCAAAGGGAAAAGATTTTGTGTAAGTAGCTTAACCATTCCGAAACTCATATACTATTTATTTGAGCGATAACACACCGATAAGTGCAGCTTTAACACGAGACCAACTCTGTATGTATATGTTTCCTTTGCGATAACCTGCTATAAGTCTTATACGTGCGATGGTGCTACGCTTTTAGATACATATCATAGGCGAGAGATGGATTATGAAGATTGATGACAAACTATTGCTTCGCTGTTGTTTGTTAGTTAACTTTTACGTCAAATGTAAAACTAATTCAATTCACGTGTTCCAATCGTCCGACAGGTGGAACGGGTTTCGCTTCACGTTAGAAATTTTATGGGAAAGCGGTCAAGCTGTCCTATAGTTTCCTTGCCCCACATATGCATATATACAAGTTTATATACGTCAGATATATACATTTATATATATATACATGTTTATATCTGTTTACTTTTGTTTAAGCTATGAAAATGTGTTACCATTTTAACTTGTTTTCCGTGACACTGAAGATTATAAGCAGAATCTAGTACGCTATGTTTCCATAGTGGTCTCAGACTCAGACTGTATCAAGTACTGCATGATGGCTGACCGTGCAATTTATATAAGTTCTATAATGCACCATTTGCAATGAGACGCCTGAGCTTAGCAATAACTCAGTAACGAGCCGAACTGAACTAGTTCAAGTGAAATGTGACGTAGCCAGACAATTGTGGTATATATCGATAGTATGACTAGGCTTGTTGCAGCCAATGTAGACTTCAGTCCGACTATATGTGAAAAACGAGGGTTCAGCTTTATAATCGTTAAAGTTCATTCAGTGAACATTAAGATTTGTTCGTTGTAATAAGTACATCAAGATGAAGAGTTTAGTGTTAATGGTGTCAAACTATAAAATATTTGCACGATTTTTTGTAAATAAACAAATCGCACTGCGTGACCAACGCCGAGCAAAGAACTTCTAGCTTGTTGAGCACAAGTATCTAGCTCAGTTTTACGTAACAGATATATACACAGTTACCTTGACTAACGATGACAAATGCATAATTTAAATAGGCTATCATAAATTTTAATAGTGCAGCTATACTGTGTGCGCGACATTAAGAAAGGTCGTTTTTAGCGCGTGACATAATTAGTGCAAGTTGGACGCACCATGACCTAACCAATACATAAACTATTATTGATTGCGAAGTAATAAGTTTAGTTGAGACTTTTTGAAATTAAGCTGATTAATGCTAGCAACATTTGTAATAGTTTATTCGCATGCTATTAGATGTTGTAAGCCATGATTACGCAGGACACCGTGAGCCTACGAAGTAGAAAATTACGAGATTATTAATAATTGCCACAAATATTTTCATTTTATTTGTATTAATACCAGTTTATATAGATATGAGTTCTGTTCATTTTCATGATATTGAAATCAGTCTGTTGACATGTTTCACTGACAACAGGATTGCTTGATAAATAAGTGCGCGAAAGACCGTTTGTTGCCCACATAAATTTATCACGGCCTTTTTGACCATACTAATTCATCATACCACATACAGGTTAAATTTTGAACAACGTTTGTCAGCAATCAAAAACATACATATACATATAAAAATACAGTTATTGGATCCAACTTACGTACGAATTTCAATAATTTTGTCCAAAATAAATTTTATCTCATGCATTTTAATTATCAAATCATTAACACGAATTTTTATGTTTTCAGATTTGACTCATGAAATATTTATCAACATCATGCATTTTGTATATATCTTGATAATTCACAGTGTAATACCATATGGATTTTTGTAGATTGGTACACAATTGCATCTTGTGTACCAGCTGCCGGTCTATAATATTATGTTGGTAAGAAGCTTCATGTGCGAAGCTATCCAAGTTAGTGACATTTTTTGTACATGTTTGTGCTGTTTCCAATATTTTTAACGTGAGGCATCTCCAGCTTCGATAAGTTATGTTGTACATATAGAATATATATTATTGTGCCGTATCTTTGAAATGTATGCAAGAAACCCTTTTAATTCGCTAGTAATCTACCTAAATTTTTTTAATCGATATATATTTGTCTGTTTTGGACGAAATACGAGCAACTTTAAATTCCTGCTACCTCGCTGAATAACAAGATACCACGAATACACCCAGTCCACTTTCGGCATTATCTAAGACAGTAGAATATAAAAAGTAGAATATGATTAGTGTGATCCTTACCATACAATGGGGTAATAGACAGGAGAGTTTAGAAAGAGCCAGATTTCCAAAGTCTGGGGTCGCTCGGCTCTTGCTGAACCGCGACCAGCTACGCTTGGTTCACACAAAAAGATCTTATGCTGTGGCTCGGCTTGGGTCTTCAGACATCAAAGCGCATAGGCTCGGCTCTAGTGACGAAACGAGTCGAGCTGAGCGTAGAGCCTATATTCTCACCTCTAATACACAGTCGAAAATAGGCACACAATAATTTAAATCTTACTCGTATAAGCACGAAACATGCCATTATATGTATTATAATCATTTATACTTAAGAGCAAGATTATTCAGTGAAAATTCCACAAAACAGTAGAAATTTTGTTTAAAAGCATATCCACTTGTACTTAAAGCTATACAAAATAGCCACGCGTTTAGAACACATAATGTTGCGTAAGCCATTTAATTTCTCTCTGGAATCGGCCAATGTCTGCTTCAAACTGTTTGAGTCTTAAGACATTTACAAGTCGTATGAAATGACACCAAGAATCTTCCATAAATTTTAACCTTTTCCTTCGTAAACTATTGTATGTATTTGTATAGCTTTGAACAGGCTCTTGCCGCACCGGGGAACTGAACCAGGATATTTGCACCTAGCCTTGCATTGTAGCCACTAACCTATTTGAGAGCTGTTGCTCGGATCCTTAAGAAACGTCGCTTAGCGAGTGAATAGTAAGGCACGCACAAACTGATGGCGCACGACGAACTCAATTACAGCCCCACTTCGCAATGTACGCTGTAACAAATGTGCCAGCCAAACAATCGAAACAGTTAATTGTAGTTATACTAATTCTAGTTACATACTGTTTAAGGTCACATGCACTGTCTGAATATGAATCAGTTTCACAGCCCACACTGTAAACTGGCTTACAATAGCAACAAAATATTAAGTGTATCTTGCACTATAAAGCTTTTACAGTTTATAGAAAAGAGACAAAAGATACACGTATGTCAGTTTATGACATATATATATTTCAGGTAATACCATAAACACTGCGAAAAACTTATTCAAATCGGTTGGATCAGCAAGCCAGATAGGACATTAGCAAATTGTCTGCGGAATTGCGCTAATAATACGAGCTTTTCATTTTCACTCCCTGGCATTAAAAGACTATGGGAATAACGCCGGTGTTAAAACAGTTAAATTTTAACCAAATGGAACAAAGCAACGGATTTTATAACATCGAAATTTCCGATAATTTAAGTCCAACACAAAGGGTTGTTCAGGCAATCAAAAGCAAAAAATTTGAGGTATCTACCAATGCGTTCCCGAGCTATGGCTGCTGTTGCAGTACTGCTGTGCATGTAGCAACCAAGAAACAAAATAATATTCTAACGGCATAATAATTTTATTTAGTACTGTCAATTAGTTTTAGGTTTTGCTTTTGGTATGAATAGTTTTTGAAAACAAATATTTGCGTCATCCAGCAGACATTAAAACTCAAAGTTTATATTGCAAAAATTTTGGATGTCCAACAGTCGTATTCGATTTAATAATTGTAAACTCCAGCATGCGCCACACAAATAATTGTCTGCTTGTACCTCTTGGGTATACCCAACGATAATGAGTTGAAGTATGTGCGTTCGCACAGTTAATACTGTGGCTTGTTTAAAGACCACAGAGATAGTATTCACTACTAACAGCATACAGCTGTAGCATTTTTAAATTGCTAACTTAATGCACACTGTAGCCTCTCCTAAGAGCTGCTTTCCGGTAACTTTCAACATAAAATAAATTGTCGATGGTTAATGTCTGGACGGCTAACTGCTTTGAAAATGACCTTACGAGTTTATAGAGTATATCAGGCCACCAGTCCACTGATGGTCCATGATCAGCCGCTAGCTTAAAAATTAATGGCGAACTCCGGTTTATTGATTCGCTCTGTTTTCGGATTCAAAAGCAACCATAGCTAAAGCTGTGAAAACTAATGAATTTATTTCTATACGATTTGAAACTAAAATATACAGCAAACAAAATCATATATATACATGACAGATATACAAAATGCCAGAAGACAAAGTGTTATTCTGTACAATAACCAGTGCAGAAACAAGCCTCCGTTCATCCAAAGTAATCCGTCATATAATGCCCTATAAAATGTAACATTTGATGCATTAAAGGCACCAGCTGAATTTGCTTAGCGTCTAACCTGCAATCTATAATGAACCGTACTGGTACATACTCAGAAGCTCAAAATAATGTATCCAGAAAATATAAACGTCGAAAAAAGACATAATTGCATCCTCTATCAATTTGCGTTATAAACTAATACTTAGACTTTCTGGCTGGACGTTTCCGATTAAGTTTGACAGCCTGTGTTACACTTTATTGCACTCACGGATACTTTCGAATTCGACCAGATTCTAGCTATTTCAGAGTCAGGGAAATACCGGATATACTGCCAGTATCCGTTCTCTGTTCTTATCTTATTTTGCATCAGTCGCATGATACATAACGAAAAAAGCTATAAAAGTTATTAGAAAGAAATAAAATACATTTAAATCATTTCACGAGAGATTGATTTAAATGTATTTTACTAAGATATGACTAAAACATGCGAACAGGTTCTTTTTTGAACGTTTACTGAATAGCCACTGGTCTAAGCGCGAACAGCGAGTTAAAACTTTAGATGCTTCATGCAACGCTGGGGTTACCGTCCGAAATAAGGAAAGTTTTCGCTCCGTAATCACAGTTTGAAGAAACATACAAATAGCATTTCATTTTCAGCTAAATAAACAAAATCGCGTGTAATGACCTAAGATGAGGCTTGTACTTGAACACTATTCAAAATTGAATAGTTGAACACACTTCAAAACTTTTGTTGCACTGAACAAATACGCTAGATTCGAAATCATTTATATCAATCATTTTTAGCCACATTTACTATGTTATAATTTTTAGCCCTCTGATGCATATCGCAAAGATTCCGAACGATAATTTCTTGCATATTAACACAAAAGATCCGCTTAAACCTGTATTATTCCGAACAATCTGGCCAAGTTTTGAAGAATTGTTTTACTGACTAGTTCATTTGCTTCGAGAAACTCATTTGGTGGCATTAAGTATATGCTATATTTCAAACCATATGGGGTACCAATATCAAACTATAGGGGGTACCAATATTAAACTGGAGGGGGAACCAATATCTAGCTGGAGGGGGAACAAATATCAAACTAGACGGGCCACCGATATCAAACTGAATGGGAACACCAATATCAAACCGGTTTGGGTACCAATATCAAACTTGAGGGGGTATCAATATCATACTAAGGGGAGGCACAAATATTAAACTGGAGGGGGTACCAATATCAAATTGAAGGGGGCCTATATCAAACTGGAGAGGGGCCAATATCAAACTGGAAGAAGGCCAATATGAAACTGGAGGGGGCATCAATATCAAACTAGAGAGGCCGATATCTAACTAGAGGGGGCCAATTTCAAACTGGAGGGGGCACCAATATCAAACTGGAGAGGGGTACCAATATCAAACTGTAGGGGGCACCAATGTCAAACAGGAAGGGGCACCAATATCAAACTGTAGGGGGCACCAATATATCAAACTGGAAGGGGACACCAATATCAAACTACAGGGGGCACCAATATCAAACGGAGGGGCGCCCATATCAACCTAGTGGGGCACCAATATCAAACTGGATGGGGGCACCAATATCAAACAAGAGTGGGCAATATCGAACTTTTTTGGAGCACCATTATCAAACTGAAGGGGACCTCCAATATGAAGCCATAGGGAGCAATATAACTACAGCTAGCTATAACTACAGTTATCAAGCTATAGCAATAACCTAACTCTAGCTATAACTACAGGCTTCAATATCAAACTAGAGGGGCACAAATATCAAACTGGAGGTGCACCAATAGCAAAATAGAGCATAGTTTCGTAGAGTTGTATGTACCAGTGTTACATACGACTCGTCGTACACAGCTACATATGAAATGCGGTATGTAGCCAAAATTGTCGAATTGTAATTTTATTTAACTGTGTATAAATTTACCATAAAATTCAGGAACAACTTATTTTGATAAATCATAATTTTACTGAGTTTGGTTGAGCTCTAGAGCCCAGCGTAACGGAGTTAATTTTTAGCAGAATATCTGACCACTTTCTTCGCTCACCGAAAATACGTAATCTGACGCCGACCTCGCAAATACAATAACCCACGGGCGTAAGTATGAAAAAAATTGCTCGACAATATTCATAACGTGAATAGAAATAATTTTCAACCTTAGTAAATGTATAATATTATTAAATAAATGAGACACAGAGTCGAACCTATGCCGTAGCTAATTAATACATTGCGTGTGCTAACATGTTATAATGTGTAGTAGTCCAAAACCAGTTTGAAGCTGCTCGATCCAATTTGAAGGTAAACATGAAAAAATACAACAGAACAAGTTCTCTATTGCCCAGACTATATCTGGGTAGCTTATTTACATAGCCATTCATTTTGTCTGTATATATGTAAGACTATATTTTACCACAGATTCATGAAGGCTACTCCCGATTAGCCGCGAAATTAAATCAATCTGATCAAGCGTCTCAAAGTCATTGTAAATCGAATGGTCCGATGGCACATAAACGTCGTCGGGCACTCTAAAGCAGGAGATCGTCAAGCGTGCGATGCTCGCTTATCCGCAAAGTGTTGCTCAAACAGTTCTCACGACATACCATCGAACTAAGCCCCTGATGCAGTACTGCATCAAATTCTTAACAGCAACCTGCCCCTAATCGCTTTATTTTTCTGAAAGTTTAGTGACAGCGAACGAAAGAAGTCAACGTTCGACCATGTACTACTGACAATTTCAGTCTCAAACACTTCGATTGGCTTATCGGACATCCAATAAAATCTATGCACAGAACATAAGAAGCTAGTCTGTTGCTTCAACATAAAAATCCGAGCCATCAACAGCGCCGAATCATATATCTCGGAATTCGACATTATGATACAGAACATCATTAGCGTCGAAAACATTTGTCACCGACTGCCTTTTGCGCATAACGGGTGCTGCAGTTCAAGCCACGCCTACGATGGACAAAATCGCAGAAGATTTACTCAATGATTAACATCTGCAAACGTTTTATCAAATAACAACGCTCCCTATACGAAGATCGTCTGTCAACTGCAAACAAATCTGGTACGACCACAAGGATTGTCCATTCCTGCTGATATATTGACGAAGTGTATTTGTCTCATTCCTCAGTCTATCGCATGAGGTTTCTGGCCTACGTTGGCTATATTACTGGTCAATCGTATGTTTGACCGGGTATGTCAAAGGACATACGCACTATGGGCAAAACTTGCGAGCTTTTCCAGGTCGCGAAAATCAATCGCCATACAAAGACACCCTAGCCATTATTGACGAACAAAGATTTCACACGATTCACGTCATAATCGTTGGTGCACACCGGCGATCGACGGAAAGCGGCATATCGTCACGGTGATCAATCAGTATTCTCGATGGCCCACGGTTCTGCCCGTCAGTGACATTTTAGCGTCTACAGCTGTCGACGCGCTGGTCAACGGATGGACACCTAGCTTTGGAGTTCCTCAAGTCATCGTCCCTGATCGGGGGACGCAATTTGAATCTTCCTTAAGAAACGACCTAATGTATAAATTAGGTATCAAACGAGAACATGCAATGGAGTATCATCCGTAGTCAAACTACACTATCGAACCTTTTCACCGTACGCTGAAGAATACCCTGCGAATACACTCTGCGCAACTGCCGAATGGTTCTGTAATCTCCCGGGCATTCGAGGCATAGTCAGCGAACGATTCAGGATTCACACAGACACATATTACGCTGAGAGATCACTTTGCTCTTTCTAGACCATTACTCCACTTCGCAAGGAGGAACCGCGATCAACGACGTTCGTGCAATTTGCCCACGATTTGCAACAAAGAATCAAAGCTGTCATACCACGTGATGGAAGAGATATACATACATTTGGATTTCATAAAGGCAAACTTCGTTTAGATCCGAAACGAAACAGAGCACAGCAGCGCCGAACATCGTTACAGAGGACCATACAAAGTGTTCGGAAAGGGAGCGAAAACTGTTCTCATTAACAGCGCAGGGGTGAAGACAGTGTTTCGGCCGATCGCGAGAAACTCTTACTAACCTGGTCACAGGATGAAAAAAGCGACAGTCGCAACGATTCTCAAACGTCAACGACACTGCGCGAAACCAATACGCTCTACGCGGTAGCCTGAGCTGAATTTCTTAATTACCCTGGCTAGTTGGCGTTCTAGGTCCTGCAAACAGAGACTCCGCTCGAAGACGAACGTTTTCATCTCGAGAATGTTCCTACCAAATTTTTCGGTACTAGACGGTATGCCTTGGTGAGGCGAATTTACATTCGATGATGTGATTCTACCAACGACGGTGGCACCAAACATCGGGCAGGTCAATGCGCTATTCGCGAAGCCAACCGCTGGTTGCAACGACGGGTTCATGGGACACACTCATCAGCACCAGCCCGAGATGTTACCGCGCAACCTTAGTCGTCCACCGCTCCACTGATCAAGTCTTCTTTACGCCGATGCAAAACCGGTTCGTTTCACAGCTGATGCACTGATGCACTTCGTGAATCGGACCACCGCACCTTCCGATGGGGGCTTATGTAGCAGCCCAAACCGAATGAAGCTACTGAATCGAATTTGAAGATAAATATGAACATATAAAAACAGATGGATATTGCCCGGACTAGCTTTGGCTAGCTAATTTTCATAGCCATTTCATATATATATATATAAGTAAGCCCATTTTAGGTCGTAGACTTCAGTTGTTCTTTCTGTCATTGCAGTAAAGTGTGATATTGCGCCGTTATCATGGTTCTTAATGTTTCTTGTATTTATTTGTTAATAAAGATTTACAGCTTCGTTTTCTTTAGGAAACGGGTTAAGACTGACGGCTGACGGGTGTTACTAAATATTATCAGTTATGCTAGCTGCATACACTATTCTTGAACAGTTAAAATGACAATATCTAACACCACTGTGTCAAGGGACGGTGGCGAAACATATACATTTTCCCACACGGATGAAACGCAGTGAAACTGAATGAAAATTTTAATAAATTAGTGGTTGGACTGTCAAATTTCTGCTTTAAATCAATATCAACTTATCCTGATCACTACTGTCAAATCAACAGGTGCCATTGTATTTTTGAATAATTATACTTGTGCTAAAATACCAATTAGCCAGTTTAGTATTTTATTCAGTGAATCTGTCTTCTGTGCTGGTTTAGCGTTATCGCTGTAGTTGTAATTTGTAACTGCTTTCAACAATTTGAATACTATTGTTGTCATATTTATATTCTGATTTGTTTGCCACCGATTGAACAGAGATTAGCTTTTGAAGTTTCTATAATCAGTCAGTTACTATTACCAGTATTATTAACTGGAGCTTATTGTTGTAACTGTAGTTGGATCAAAATACTTTATGTTGAAATGTTAGTGATTCAAATTAATACTGAATTTTAAGTTTTACAGTTTCGATTTATTTTTTCGTTCAATCATTATTAGAAGTTTTATACAATATAAATGACGTAAATCTCTTTTGATTTTATATATCGTTTATCGTACGGTACTCGGTTGTTTCAATGCTAAACTTTGATTTGAGGATAAATAAAGGTCAGAAATCCCTGGGGGATAGTTGTGGTCCATCGGTGGAAAGAGGAACATCAGCTGGCCGGCGTTGGGCGAAGGCGTCAGAGGGAATAAATTTTTGAAATTACTTGGGCCCAAATTTTTCTTAATTTTTTAACATTACCACCGATGTTTGCCAATTTTTCACCGATTTTAACCAATTTTTTTCCAATTTTTACATATCTTTGCCTAATATTTGCTTATTTTTGAAACAGTTTAGTCTATTATTTCCAAAGTTTTTGCCTAGGAATAAATCCTAGAGGGTGGACGGGGATCCGAGCCTCAGGGGATCAGGCTGACTTGCGGGGCAGGGGGTCCGGCGCTTCGGGTGATATCTCTCTCCATATGAACATGTATGACGATATGACAAGTCACCGTAAAAAACGAATTAACAGAAAAGTGTACACATGAAATAATCATTCAATGCAAAACTTTAAATTAAAAATTCAGTCACAGAACGATACTTGGTGGATTCAGTTCAGAATTTTGATATAATACCTATCATATATATGTTTTAACGTCAATACACGTTTGACAGAACAACAAATATATACACAAATACTTGTTTAAATCTTAAAGGCGCCACGTATTTGTTACAAATCTTTCCGAACCACGGTCATTAATTTTGAACTCGCAACCGAGTTACCAGCTGGGCGTTATAGCTTGCAGGTGAAACGTTTGAGTTTGCTGAAAATTAGTAGTTTCTAAGCTTTCAAAAGTTTACTTACCCTGTACCATCAACCTACCCACCCCGAATTTCCAGCCACAACCTTCCACTTGCCCCTGTAAGCCGACGGACCATGGGCTGTAAAATGTATAAGTAATTATATTAATATCTGTGCGAAACAATGTTTTCAAGCGTCACAAATCAAAACAGTTTAGACTGAAATGCTTCAAATATTAAAGTGCTTTGAACGTTCATTCGATGACCGATGCAAAATCAAAATGCAAAATTAGTTATTTTGCTGTACTTTAAAAAATCAATTTCGTTTCAAATTTTACAAAATTAGGGGCTGTTTTGTAAAAAATTGCAAGAAAAAACTATATAGTTGTATTATATTTATAATTATTGATGTTCTCATTTTGTATTGAGCATTCGCAATTATATATGCATGTATTAAATTAAACATTTGAACCAATATATATACAGATTTTGTATGATTTCAAAAAAATTTTCTGATTAGGAGGAAGTTTATCGCTTGGAGAATCTGTATTGAATATTTATAATTCCAGATACAACTTTAAAAGTATTTCAGGTTAGGAGGAATTTCGGTGCTTGGACCATCTGTAATAAAGATCCCAGATTTAATTAAAAAAAATTGCTAATTAGGAGTAAGTTTATTACTTGGAGATGCAATAAATATTTATGATAGCAGAAACAATTTATTGGATTTCCCTGATAAGGATGAATCTTATCTATTTAGGCCATCTGCAATAAATATTTATGGATATAGATTCAATTTTATAGAATTTCCCTGATTAACAGGAAGCTTATCGCTTGGACCATCTGCAATAGATATTTATGATCCTAGATACAATTTTAGAGAATTTTCGTGATTATGCATCATTTACGATGAGATGCATGCGCGTGGTCCTGATTATGTCACACGATCAAATTGGCTGGCTTCTTTGTCACGACTATAGTCCGGCTAGACTATCAAAATTTTGACTACCCTAGCTAACCTATGCGTAGGTGTACCAACTTTTTGGCTTCTAATATACTAATTCACATAGGTTACCATACAAATGAATATGTAGTTATTTGCTGTCTCGTGGAAAGCGTACATCAATATTCATTGTACATTGCCCAAGCCGCAGTATTAATTAAAACCAAATTAAAAGAGTTTATTTCCATTTTGAAGGGAGTTTTATCGCCTTTTTCCACTGTGAAATGTTGGACATAGATAGAATTTGACTAACATATATGATATGGAAATTCTAACAAATCAAATCATGGTGTATACTATTGATGTTTATCCAAAAGAAGGATAGACTATAGTTTCTGCATGCGAGTGGCTTCTAACATTCGTATACAATTTAGTAGGCATTCTATACACTGATCAAAATTTAGTGTTTCACCATCGTTGATTCATTTTACAAAAGAAGCTCACTTATGTGAGTAGGGCAGAAATGTTCTGGTTGTGTCAGTGCGGATAGCGCTATAACATTTCAGGATGGCTGTACATAATTTCAAGAACTTCAAACTTGTAAGGCAATATATGTATCTTAATAGTAATCATAATAATGAATCCAATAACTAACAAGCCGCAATGTTTAAAAGTACAATACAACATTGCACCAACGTATATTTACGTTTTATATCACAACATTTTTTTTCTTTAGAGAAGAGTGTCACCTCAGTACTTAGCTTGGCTACATTAGCAGATTACTCGTCAACAATATGATTGTAATAGCTGTATGTAGCTGTATACAATCCTGAGAATTATTTCATCACATGGATCATGGCAGAGGCTTGCATCAATACATGTGCTTAAACACAATCTTTGGATAGCAACAGAAGTGTACTTGTTCAAGCAATAAATTTATCAGTTTATAAGTTAGATATCGGTAAATGCCTAACTTACGTAGTTTTAAAAATACACTTATGACCATTTGAACATGTACAATATTATATAGTTTAATAGCATGCAAAATTTGTATTTTGCAAAGATTTTGTTTATAACGTTGCATGCATAACAATAATTGATATAACGATGTTTCTGCTTAATGGCGGGGTTTATATCCATACCAGAAGTCCAAATAATTATAGAGTTACTAAATTTAGCCCGTTTGGGAAACAAATTCAAACTTCTACCGTGGCTTAATATTCTTACTAGGTAAAACACCAGGTAAACTTATATAAGATACATATATGTGGCATCTGGAAAGTTAATGTCAAAACTTTTCTTCTCAAATATGGTTAGACGAATCCGAGACTTTTTGTGCATGCCGCTTTCGTATGGCATTCAGACTTCAGCGGTGGATTTGTAAAACACGTCATAACCACTTATAGATAATAGTGCCCATTCATGTTTGATAAAACGTGAAAACAATTACACAGCCTGATCACTGCGGTAATAAGCCATGAGATGATTAAGAAAATTAATGAAGACATTGCAATGAGTTAAGTGATTAATATACATTAGTCAAAATTTTGCTAGGCGATTCAGATCTAGCAAGGCTCAGTTGAAATTTTTTAGCGATTATATTGCTGTGCTTGTGACATTGAGACAGGTAAAATTTTCATGCGAATTAGAGATACATTCCATATGTGGAATACGTTGTGATTTGCTTTATCACATGAGACATCTTGAAGTCAGCGTTCTATTTGATTAAGTCAGTCAAGTCACAAAGCGTTGTCGCTTCTTTTTGACAGCGTTATCGTTGTTGATTATTGCTACAACTATTTCTTTATTTCAACAACCATAATAATGTAGGGCCAGAACGTGGTTCCGGACACTACATTATATTCCGACGTTTGTTGTACAACTATTTACAACATCTATCTGTTCGCCCGTTGTGACGGCAGTATGAACAATATCTTGAGAATTGATTTCAGGATGGTTTTTAAGATAATTGCAGTCTGCAATTGCAGTTATGAAGAAATAATGCGAGGTTGTCGTTTGATATATTTTTGAATAAAGAACGTACAACTAAAACAATTCGTGTGCTAATTTCGCCTGTATAACATAATTAATGTTACCCTTTTCGTAAATATGGGGTTTCCACATTATACTATTTTGCATAGTGCACTCGTAAACGCAATTGTAAAATCATTATTATAGAATAAAGTGAAGATTCATGGGCCTCCGTAAACGCTTTCGCCAGACTGAAGCTTTGTTTTATCTCTGTAACTATCAATGTCATATAGCTTATTACAACAATTACAGTAGCTGCAACTTAAACACACATGACACCATAGCTAAATAAACACTGACGTAATTGAACAATTCCGTTTATCACAGTTGTACGAATTCAGATTGAAATTATGAATATTATCCGGCTTTACTGCCTAAATCTGTGCAGTGTATTTACCCTTATGTGCAAAACAGAAGACCACTGTATTCCATACTCTTTAATGATGTTCGCGTTAGACTTTGCACCCTCATGTCGGTTAGTAATATCGCTTAGACTCCCTATTTTTCTGAGGCCCTCAGTTTAGGTTGGTGGTGAAAGTTGGCCACGATCAATGCTTTGGTAGGGCATGTCAAACCCTTTTTCGCACGGACGTCTGGTTGATCAACATTCATCGGTTTTGCCCACATCTTAAAATGAAAATCAGAGTCACCCTCCACAAAACTGGCGGTATCGGACCTACACCCACCTGTACCAAAATGAGAGGAAGCAAGACTTCAAACGCCCCCTTTAAATCAAAACAGGTTACCATTACAGTGCATGGAATTGGAATATTTTTCCCTTATGCAATCATATTTCTCCTTTTCAAACTGGTAATATGATCGCGTCGGGAAAAATCACAATTGGAACTAAGGCTTTTCACACTGAAAACCCGACATTTTCGTAGCATAAATTAAGACATGTAATGAGAAAGTTTCGGCTATGATAAAAACGTATACTCATCTCGTTGTCCAAAACGTGGGATCTTTACTACTAAAGGCGAGCCGCTCGCTCATACATCGCTTTGATAAAAATATTGCAATTATAAGTGGTAATTGTACAATTCAATATGATGTATTGTTGCTATTGTGTATAGAGTAAGCGGCTCCACTCACAGACGTCGAGACACTTTTGTTATCAACCAATTTGTTGTCTCGACTAGAGATTTAGCAGTGTAATACATAATGATCGGGTCTTTTTTTGTGTATTATTTTGATGGTCAAATCCGTAAATTGATGATGTAGCTGAACCATAAATGGTAATTAATGTTGGTTTTGTCGTACCTAATTCATACCAAACTTAAAAAAATAAACAGAATAAACAAAATAAATAAAATTCAGCAAAAATAAATTTTCATCGAAGAAAATACAGTATATTATTAAAAATATAAACAGCATGTGCGTTAAGCATCTGGCTAAACTGTGACTGTTAGTTACCGTTGAGTTTACCATTGGTGCAGGTGCGCAGCGGCCCCCCCTTACGGCGGCGTCCTCAATTTGTCGGTAGCGGCTCCTCACTTTTGACCGGCGTACTTCGCCCTTGCCTCGTAGTTAAATATAAATTCTGCAAAAAATACGTTAGAACACTGGAACTATGTCAACGAAAGCATGTCCACGCACTCTACGCTCTACAACCCTCACATTGAAATCATGCAAATATAATGTTAGATGGTGAATTGTATTAGCTGCATTGTATATACAATGTGCTATGTGCAAAATTTTGATACTTTAAAGATTATCAAAATAAATAACATTGTAAAATTGGCAGTGTTTGAAAGATTTATAAATCCCAAAATGTAAGACAATTTAACCGCAATATAAACATTAACTAAACAACTCCTACTGTCTTCCCACACATGATCATAACTAACAGTCATTAGGCACCATTAATTTCTGACAAACGATGCTACCCACATAATGTTTGAGTTGTCACATCGTAGTTTTGTACCCAACTGTACCTGAAACCTTGCAATTCATACAGCATAATTTCTTCATTTATAACTGTTTGCACCACAATTTCTGTGTGCCACATTAAATCTTTGCGGTGGAACTTAAATGCACCCGCACTGTTCCCGATATAGTAAGCCTAAGCTAAGGTCGAAGTATCAGCCTTGCACTAAACATAAGCTTAAGTCAAGGGGATGTCCCCCCGAACCATCCGCACCAATTTTTTCTTTGTCCTAATGATCGACTCCGAAAAGCTGCATTGTCAAAATGTTTTATTCATGAAACTGTCGTGCGCAAATTAAGTAAACCAGTTTTCATCATTATATCTTCATTTTGGGAAAGGTTTTAATATTGAATTTCATCTTATGTCTATTTTGGATAGAGTTTTTAAAGAAACACATCTAAAATTGCGATAATTATATATTTTAGTATGTGAAAACATATATTTTGTAGCTACTTAAATGTTTTATAAAAATCATTTTAGCATTTCATCATCTTATATTTTAGTGTTAACGTATATGTATAATGTGATATTAGTTCTGTGTAAGTAAATTTAACATATTAATATATAAATCACATTGAATATCAAACCTTTACCTTACTATTTAGTGAAATAATTTAAAAATGAATTGCAACAAGTATGAAAAATCACTTCTTAATTGTAATTACTTTATATGCTAATCAGCTGTGAAATTGAGCCTTATAATCTATATAATCAATTTGGACAGTGTCACAAACGCGCATTGCAAAGATTTTTTCTGTTTAACGTGACAGTATAACGCCACCATGGTAAGCATTCATGTATTATTTAGATATATTTATATATTTTATGCTGTAATATTACAAATTTCCCACGGCAGTGCATGGAGTTTCTGCTTTATCTCAAAATATTTTTATCTCTTGAAACGATGCATGCCGCAACTTTGAAAAAAGTAATTCAGCATCAATTTGCAGTTCACATCGTTATTGTCGATCTATTAACGCATCAGAACCAAATAAAATACGCAAGACCAAAAGTAAAATAAAATTTAAGACTAAACACATACTTTTGGTAAATAGTACGGCGGTCGTAAGCGTCGGTGTTACCTTGGTTTGCCCGGAAAAGCAGCATCGAATCCGGATCTCAACTATCTTGTCTACCAAATTTTTTAGAAAAGCCAAGTGCGACTCGACCCTATAGTTCCAAGCTTTCATTATTTGTGATGATAACATTTTTTGTCGCGGAAAATCAGTTATCTTTCAATAGGATGCAATACAATGATAACAAGGCACAAAAGATGTAATAAAATCACTCTCAGAACAAATAAATTTGCATGTGCTTGCCAAAACCCTGGGTGTGTGTCTTTTATTACTATGTATAGGAACTTATTTGCTTGATACTAATATAACTGGCATATATTATTTAGCATCACATGTACTGTCACATGCGAGATATTTGTTTTAATTTTCGGGTTAAATTTTGACCTAAATATTTGACAAAATTTGATGAAACCTTGAACAAAATTTGGAGAAAATTTATTGGTGATCGACGGTCTAAAAATGTAGTAAATGGCGATATCTCTAAGACAAAATGTGCATTTTCGTTATTTTGTTAAATTTTAAATTTTTTAATATTTGTTCAAATAATGTTTGTGTTCTTTAAAAATTTGAACAATGGTCACCCGTTTAAATTTGCAAAATTAATGAAATAATGTATTTTTATTAAAATTTTGATCAAATTTTCAGCGTAAAATTCCGTGATAAATTTAGAGCTAAAATTTGAGAACGTGTGAATATACTTTTAGTATTTTAGCCAACGCTTTATAAACATATATGCCATCGGATCAAGTTCTGCACAGCTTTACATCTTATGATGGTGATGTTTGACTTCTGATCCCGTACGAACGTAGATGCCATATTAAGGAAACAAGTACGATAGCGGATCTATGAAACATTTACCCTCAGTGTAAGTCTAAGTGCGACCCCAAGCAATACGTAACTGAACGAAGAAATACACAAGACATACGTATTGCTGACACGCGCAAC
>JASANE010002775.1:0-25060 GCA_030248225.1 Trileptium ribeirensis
AAACCATGAAGCTCGTCGTCCCTAAACCCACTGACAACAAATCAAATATCCGCGCTGCCCTGTCTCTAGATAATGCATAAGTAAACTTAAGCTGCATAAGTAAACTGAACTCTTTCGTCAAAAGTAAATATGATTCCTTTGTTCGCTGAACACATGTTTCATTTTTGTACACAAGAACAGAAATTAGGCCGTTTCATATTTTATACATTATAATTTGAAGATGGTCGCGAACACATAGGTGTACATGGGGCCGAATTGCATGCGCTAATGGCGTTATGGAACAGAAAATGTCGAAACTGAATACGGCTATTATGTTATATGAAATCCGAGTGTTGTTACGTAACCAAACAACTGAAGACGGACTTATAGTCTAGAAATCGGGTTCGTTTACCTTAAACCCATCTAAAAACCCATCAGAAAATATGAAATATGCAAGCTGGGACTCAAGGAATTTATTGCTTTCAGCACACCGGTAAACCTCTATATAGACTATTTTCGACGCCACCTACCAAACCAGTGAAAACATACGTTTTTCTAGAAAAAAATCGGATTCATTGACCCTAAACCCAATAAAAACGTCTAAAAAGCCATAGATATTCGTGATGGACTCTAGATAACCAAACCTAGGTATTCAGTCTACCGGAAATCCTATATAGACTATTCTTGATGACCTTAAGCGCAAAACGTAACCAAACAGCTGAAGAAAGGCTATAGCTATGAAAATTGATCATCACTAGACCTGAAGCCCATTGAAAACCCATGAAATTTGCACATTGGGCACTACATAACAAATCATCGGATTCAGCCATCAGAACAACTCACAGAGAACATTCTTGATGACCTGGACGCAATATAAAATCAGACAAATGAAAACGCACTGCGTTTCGAAAATCGGGTTCGTCGATCAGAACACCTTGGAAACCCTGAGAAAGGCACAATACGGTAAGTTTGACACTACATAGCAAAACCATCGTATCCAGCGTGCTTGATAACCTAATAGGCACTCATTCTCCATTCATCCAAAGATGAGTTATGAATGACAGAAACAAACGAGAAATTTTCACGATCTTCCTCCTAGCCCCGCAGTAAAAATTCCGCTAGATCCGTTGCAACTACTGCTTCAACACTTACGCCACTGATATCAAGTTTAGCGCACTATTTTATTCCGATAAGTTAAAACATGCCAAAACGTAATTTTACTACAATGGCTGGGTTGAGTAAGTGAACTTGAATGTTCTGGCATGATATTCTGAAACTGCTGCGATGTAAGCAGCAACCCGTATTGGCCATGTAATGCGGTTTAGTGCTTATGCATAATGTTAATTAGCGTTCGCAGGTAGGGGGCGCCCCCGGTATTTCGGCCTCCTCAGGTGCCCCCAAGTTCAGGCCCACATGTATTTTTTGGCTTCGCCCAGTTAAGCCCCCACCAGTTATTTCTCTGCACGACTAAAATATGGGCAAATTTTTCTCTACGAGGCGAAAACGACAGTTTTTCTTCGTGGGACTCAAAAAAATCCTAAAATTTTTACACTGCGGGGTTAAAAAACACTAAAATTGCCGTAGGTGATACGGTTTCACTATTTAACCTGCATTACTATAGTGTATTTACTATGAATGAGCTCTTCCTACTATTTTTGAGACAATAAATTCGGTTCCCCCAGGTTGAACTGAGGCGTCAGTTGAGGTTCCCTCATATACTTTGGGTGCAGTTTGGGAAAGCCACTTTAGCAAGGTACGTGATATCTGAAACTTAACAAGCGGACAAATTTCCCCAAATTTTTTCGTACTTTTAAGGACACTTTCACCAAATTTCAGGGACATATATCGTCAATTTTGATTCTATTAGTCAGTAGTACAATGTCATTTTATCAAGAACCGAGCTCACTTGACCTATACATACCGGCGTTTGAAGCTGTATAGACAAAATTCACCAAATTCGCTTCCCTCGGTCGGACCATAGTCCTCAATAACTAAGAAAACCCGACCCATTGCTGAAACCGCTCCATAAATCGGCCTTTAACGATGATGAAACCACCCAAAACTGCTGAACGCATGCCCACAAGCCCAAAAATTCTACGTTACTCTGATTATTCTAAAATGTACTCAACATCTCTAACACATCAATTTGTTCTTTTAATATGGTTGAACTAAAATGATCTAAAATGCTATTTAAATGTAAGCATTGTTTTTGAATTTTTGAACAGATGTTTTAATAGCACAAACTAACGTGTATAACAATATTGAAACACTTAAATAAACGAAATTCGATGCAATTTGTTTCCACCTTTTTACATTTTGATAGTACCAGGGATAAAATGCGCATGAAAACGATCACGCAAATCGAAAATCATGGTGAAATGAAAAAATCGGGACAGAAAAAGATCTAAAGACTAGGCAAGGTGGATACATTGCATCGATCACACACTTTTCTAGAAAATAAAAAAATCGCAAAACCCTCCAATAGAATGTACACATCTGTTGAATTTTGAAAAAAATGAATAAACGTCTAAAACGGGCGAATCAAAACGTATAAACTCCAAAAACATCCTCCAGAAATTTGTCCTGCATCGAAAATTCCGACGAGAGAAAAAAACATCGAAGGGACGAAGATCATCTTAAAATTTCATGTAGCAACAGTGGTGTAAATTTATTGTGATTTCTCCTCCTTTCACTCACAACCACCCTTATTCGGGTTTATGGTTTCTCGCCGAGAAACTACGACGGATGCTCTGTATTAACGTCGTATAGACACAAAATGGTGCATATACCAATAGACATCATAGTTATTTTGCCTGTTTAATATTTGTAACGTACGGGCGAAGCGAGCGGGTTTCCACCAATAGCTTTGACAGAGGCAAAAATGCTAAGTTTCTTTTGTTTTCCTGTCTGTGGAGATCATAAGTCATCGCCAAATGGATCGTCACATATTGTCTTTTTTTATCACAAATTCAGTCTACTTGTGCAATTTGGTTAGACGCTAAACCCACGGACCACGCCTTCCAGGCCAAAATGGGACCCAAATGGGGTCATGGGTCACATTTTTGAAACTTAGCCAATCTTTCGCGACCTATCTCGAGATAGAGGCTTTGCAGCAAAAACTTGCACAGAACACTCTCATGAGAGAGCGTCAACTAGGCTGCTATGCATTCTTTTGAAACAGCTTCCGTTTTCAAGCCTTGAGCCAAAGTTTATGAATACCCTGAAAAGTAATAATTTCCAAATTTTTGCAAAATTTTCTGGTTGTTGGGGGTGGACCATGGATTACAGAATTATTAAACCCGTTATACAAGTTGGTTTCATTGTTTTAACACTATATTGGCTGTATTGGTAAATCTGCGGGACGGCGCCGAAACAAAATTTGGCAAACTTTAGCACCATACCTAAATTTCGACACTTTTCCAACACAGATTGTAATATAAGTCATGAAAATATATGAACTACAGTATACGGAATAATTTGTACAAAATCGGAAAGCAAACAAAAGTTACGGCAGACTTTCTTTAAAAAGCACCATACCTAAAAATCGCCACTTTTCCAACACAGATTGTAATATAAGTCATGAAAATATATGAACTACAGTACATGCTAGATCAATAATAATTTTAGTACAAAACTCGTGTGAAGCAAAGGCAGCAAACAGAAAGTTACGGCAGTTAGCAGCATTGTTAATCTACATCAATACACTCTACAATAAAAAATAACCTGATAATAATATCACTGACTCAATTGAAATTCTGCAATTCTTTGTTCGCGAACCTCTAAAATTTTACGCACAAAATGCATATATAACTGAAACAAAACACGTTAAAACGATTTTGCACGAGGAAATACGAAATATGCAGTAATTAGTTATACGCGGTCAGAACAAAATAACACTGAGTGTCGTAAGTGAAGTCTAGAAACGCAGAACTAGTATTTATCAATTTTGTCCTTATATAACCTAATGATGAGGAGAGATATGGATTGTCATATTGGAATATCCAGCTACAATTGTAGGATATATCGGATAATTGAAACCATCTCGTAAAATTTCAAAACTTTTCTTAAGCTTCTCAAAGACTCTATACTAGACTTACAACTCTATTTTAAAATGTATTTGAATTATAAAACAAACATTTTTGATAAGATACTTTTTACCTAATATTAAATATACGCTAAGTAGACGATTAATCCAATTTAGAAAACATTCTTTTATAAAATAGTCTTAGCCGATATTGTCGATCGGAGCGCTATTTCAGTCTATACTTAACGCTATCTCATTAAGAATATGTTTGGGATATTCTGTATATCTTGAGGAACTTGAGTCAAATTGTACCAGAGGGCCGAAAGAAGGCACAACAGGAAGACAAGATGAGGTTGTCCAACAGCAACAATTTGGCACATGTAAAGTCCAAACAGCCTGGTCTACATACAAGTAACTTCTGACACAAAGTGCAACTTTGTTGCCTTCGTGATTGTTATTTGAATTAAGAAATTATTTAAGACAATATGCCAACTACGCAGGGTATTATTTTTAACAATCTGCTTTTATTCCTGAATCTTCATGATAATCGTTAAATAATGTATGTTCATACTGTGACATTTCGCTCACTCCTGAAGGCAGTATATAAGTAACCGACTGAAAGTAAACAAATCTGTTTTATCGATCCTAAATAGTTTGAAAACTGAAAAGTATGGATTAACTTCTCTGGAACATTAGGTCATCTAACCATCGTGTCCAGATCACGGAGCAACCTACATAGTATAGACCATTCTCTGATGCCCTGCTAGCCGCAGTTAACCAGGCAAATAAAAACCAACTACATTCTGGAAATCAAATTGTGGTATTGCGTTATTCCAAGTTTAGATAAAATTTCTGGATCTTTTGTTTTAGCCACCCGGTCAGCTTCGAGATACAGCAATAATTTTGTGAATTCGAATCAGCTGAACCACCGGCTGAGAAAATATCCATAATCGGCCACAAGTATGCCAAATAATTTTATTTTTAAGTTGTACCAAATATTATAAAAATTTCGAAAAACCTTTTCGCTATAAAAAACGTAATTTCGTATAACATTCGAAGAGCACTGACGATCTGAACCCAATGGCTAATAAATCAGATGAATTGGTTCATGAAGTTAAGAGTCATTTCTGGGTATTCGTGAGTTTACAGTTATATATCACAGCATACTTGTTTATTTATCACACCTATTAAGTCAAAAAATAATTTAAAACTTACTTATTCTTACATATACCAATATTAAGCACAGGGCCAGTTTGCCAAACAATGGTTCTTTTTCATTATGCCCCATACCGGAATTTTTGTCAATGTTATCGATACAGAGCTGATTTTGGCACCAATCGATTTGAGCTCGTTCGTAGGGTTCCGAATATAATTTTCCCATATCAATGAAAAAAAATTTCGATTTTTTGAGGTCCCAATGGTATCCCTTGGAAACCCAAAAATATTTTTCTTCGGAATATGGTCATATTTTGTACCATTCGACTAGGCTTAAATTTATTGGGCGTGAGTATATGGAATTTAGTGTTAGAAAGTTATGTGGGCCCAAGTAATCCTCGGTGCTCGGGTTATAACGTTAGAAAAAAGAAACAGGCACTCCTGACTTAACTTAAGCTTAGTGTGTGTCTCAGTAAACCTTAGCTTAGGCTAACACTAAGGCTTAGGCTTAGTATATCGAGAACCGTAAGAGTGGCCTGCATATTATTTTTGCCCCTCAGGGTTACTTGGGCCCTCAACTTTTGAACAATGGCGTAGATTTCAATATACTACACACCAGTAGATTCCTCGACTAGCTAGTTGATGGGTACCAAACATGACCATATTCCGAAGAAAAAAATTTTTGGTTAACCAAGGGAAGACCACTGGTCGGGACTCAAAAAATCGGAAAATTTTTTTCGGGATATGGGGGTAAATGAGTATTTTCTGAATCGCCTCGACAAGCTGAATTGATTGGTACCAAAATCAGCTATGTATCTTCAAAATTAACCTTAATTCGGGCATGGCATAATGGAAAAGAACCAAACAATTTTAGAACATTAATATTTTGACATTAATATTTGGACATATGTTTGCACCTGAAATTACGTTTTAGCCATGTGCCCATCACCATGCCAGTGGCTGAGGTTATCCCTCCCGTTAGGAGAGGCCTGACGAGAACCCAAAAGACTCAGATTTTTTACTTGTGTTATATTTGCCTAAGATGATAACTAAATTAAAATTAGCGATTCAATTCTGTTTAGCTGGCAACTTGGGTTATTTCTGTTTGGCCTATCAGTTCTACACGCAAAAGTCGCGATCATGGTGATACTTTGTTGTTTTAACAGCCGCATGGGTAAAATTTAAATTATGTGAAAATATCATTATTTTCTGCATGGAAAAGCGATTACCTTTAATGCAAGCTACGCGATGCAATACTTAAAGCGGTTGTTAAATGCGATGCAATACTTAAAACGGTTATTAAGTAAAAACAATTATAGTAGAATATTTATAAATTCTAAGCTCCCACAACTATCTCAATGGATAGCGTTACAAAGGCACCAAGCCCGGAAGGTATTAGCCTATGACAAGCAATAATAATTAGTTTCCTCAAATTTTGTCTGTCACACGACAAAATTCACGTGATCCAGCACACACAATTTAGCTGACACAGGAGTAACAGCTGAATTGGAATCATCACAAGGTTTATCTGAAACTCATCTAGAAACGCTACTATCAAGAAGTAAAATACATACCTTTGTTTTCACGATTTTTATAATACTGGCGAAAGAAAGCTACAAACAGACATTCCAATACACTACTTAACATTCGCAAGTCCACAAAAGCAGTAATACATTAAGTAGAATTAAGTCCCAAAACAAGCCCATATCCAACGAAATAGACACTGAAGCAATATAGAAAGAAACTGCAAATATTTAAACGAGGTTTAGCCTTTGGGAGAGAATTAGAGGAAATGATACTAAAAGAATCTATGGTTGTATAATTGTTTTATAGTAAAATTTTCAACTGAAATACTAGCCGAAGACCAAATAATTGGTCTTAAGATGTATTTTTAATACGGGCTTAACGTTTGCCTAAATCCACGTTTTCCGTGTAAGTTTTTTTATGCAAATTGTTACAGTTTTAACATCACTTTGGCGTATAACAAGAAGAAAAATGCCTTTGCGGGCAAAAATGAAACCGTTGTTTGGAAGACCTGAACGTTTCCTAAAATTCTATGTATAATCTTATATAAATGTATTAAAATACTATTTTGTTATTGCTACAATTTTACTACAAATAAAATTGGCAAGAAAAACGTTTTTTTTTTTGAAAATTGCATTTTCTGCTCTATAAACGCATTCTGTATAGATAATTAGGTAAGTAGAAGTAAACCTATTGTGTACTTTTCATTCAAAAAACAAAAAATGTTAGCAATCTAAGGCTTTAAAATGCCACATTTCACAATCCGTGACACCTATAACGTCGTCCGAATACACTATTCCCAACAAAGATACCCATTTTTCATCTATCTTTATCACTTTGTGTGACATAGGATATACCAACCACCTGCCAAAAGAGTAAAACGACTTGTGGCTTACAATTTACGGTGCTAAAATGCCAAATTTTTATAATTGCCTACGCCTATACCGTCGTCGGAGCATACCATACCCAGCAATGTATTTTTTACTAATGTGGATAATTTTGCGTGACAAATATTAATAAAATTGCTGGCAAAAAGGAGTAAAAGATATTGGCAACTTTAGGCACGCTTAAAAATAGCTTTAATAATCCCTCCAGCAACGACTGAAAATGAAAACGATAATATACACACTAAGTATTCCCATCATAGCAAAATGTAGTTCTAGTTTCGCAATGCATGTCCAAATGTGTAATCAGACGATTTGATCTCGGTGTTGTCATCGAAAAATGAATATTACCGAAACATTCACATTCACTACGTTCTATCAATAAAAAACTTAATTCTGTCGCTTATGGGCGGCTAGAACACCCGTAAAAACATTTTGACGACCACGCTACAATAAACCAGTGTCCATGTCCACATAAACGGACGATTTAACAAGCATGAGAAAGATAACATCGGCTGGCGATTAAAAATAAATCAGAACGCAGGCATATAGCTTACGAAATAGACTAGTATGTCATAAAATTGTCTTTTCTCACAACGGCAACACTAGACAAGTTCTACTTATATTCATTACCGAAAATTTTGTAATGGTTCTTGGCTGTTGGTTTCTGAATTTATCGCTGTTCATGCCGGCTAACCAGGAAAAAACCGGTAACCGAAACCATCCATTTAAGCAGGATCCGAAACCTGGTCTTCGAAAGAAATGAACTTGTAGAGAAGTAACACAGAACAAGGAAGAAATTCTGAGATTAAATCAACATTGTTCAGTCTAGTATTGGGCAACCAGAGCTCCTCGGTTATGTGATGATGATGATTTTCTGAATAGGAATAGAATGCGTGTACATGAGACTGAGACTGATGATGCTGCTCGAACAGTTTTAATACATACAATTCATTCCCAAGGACACAGTCTCTGGCTGTCTTTGCAGATATGTTACTTTACTCCAATGTAGACTGATCAGAAGGTTTACATGCAGCTGAAATATCAGCCAGGTTTACAGCTAAGTACTTCAATAATCCATACTCCGTTATGTATATCAAGTTGAACCGGTTCAGATTCTAACATATACCGCATAATTTTAAATGGGTCAGCTGCTACGAGCATTGACTCAGTTCTATTTTGTTGCAGCAAACTCCTAACGGATGAAGGTAAGAAATTCCAATCGAATTGGTGTCATACTTAATTTCACAGATTTGTTGAGTTAATCTTTTCTATTTTTTGCTTGTGTTGGAAGTTGATCGTTGTGCATATATAACGTATGTTAGGGCCACAAATGAAGCAAAGAATATGAACAATTTCGGTTCCGGTATGGTGTTTGCTTTTTGCTGGAGCCGCAGCCGGAACACGATTTTCGCCGAAACGGAATTCCTGTTAATCTCTGCGGCTAACTCATAGATAAAACTAATGTTCTGGACCCAACAACAAGTTCACTAAAAACAAACGAGACTGTTTAACTGTGCCTGAATCTTTAAAATATGACTTTGCAAGTTCAACCTTAAAGCTATGCAGTTTAAGCCCCAATATCAGAAGAATCTTCATAAACATCGAAACATCCACATTCATATTTTCAGAAAGGTGCAGCGATATCAAACGCCTGAAGTACACTTAAATATCACTAAACAACATTCCTAGCTTTGCGCATTAACACTTATATTAGCTTTATCAAAAGAGTGGTGCCGATATATTACTTACATCGTTTTATTAAACATTTTGCGTTACTACGAAATTACTGGGTACAACTCAAGATTTTTAGAAAATACAAAATTCCGCAGATTTGCAAACTTTGCAAATAAACGTTTTGCTGTGTGCGCGCTTGCTATATATTTATGTTGGGTGGGCAAATATATCGACGTAGAGCATATATATACGCCACACAACACACTATTTTAAAGAGTGACAATTTATTGCTCTCTGCAAAACGACAATCACACTGACAATATCTGAAAAATAATGGCAAAACGTTGGTTACAACAAACTTGAAAGTTATCAATGCAGCATTTTGCGCACTATAATCGAGGCTCGGCGCATACAGCTTCACTCAAACTATCTCTTTATCGGGGCCCATCTGGAATTGGGGAGATGTTCTCACTTGGATGAATAAGACTTCTTCAAACTAAAGTAGTAATGTGGTGATAATGCAGTGCTTTACAAATTTGGTCCCAAGAGTCCACCGACTAATCTAAACTGATGTGAAGTCAATATTCCTTTATCTCGGCCTTGCATAACCACATTATGTTGCAAAACAAAAGAGCTGGATCTATGCAAACTGAAATTATATGATTGATGCCATTTATTTACAAAGTAAAACACAGACATAGTAGTCTTGATATTATAGCATATTATCTTACACGAGGGTTTATCCCATTTCTGCCTTTATATTCATCTCCTTACACTGTTTCTACTATAAAATCTCTCGCAGTGTTTCTTGGTAAGCATGCTTTGCAGACGGCGCTTAAAGATCATTCATACTCGAGCCGTATGAACGCGTTTAAAACAGCAGTGTAGCGACAGAATAAATAAAATTTCCTCATTTCGCAAAACGATAGAGCGGATTCCGAATTACGTACTTTCCACTATGAACATGTAAGGTTAAGTATTACTGTGTGACTACGACAGCCAAAGGTGGTGCATCCATGCGTAATAACTACAGACGATTCGTCAATTGATTATGCTTCAGTCACTGATTTGCTGAGCAGCTATTCTGAGATTATTACATAAATTTTAGTTTTTGTAATTTTTTGGTAGGGTTCACAGTAAAACGGGAATTTTGCTGTTCATACAGTCCTGTCAATTACAAAAATTCAGCGTAGCCAGGTTTTTTGATTGGAGGAGCCATTTTTTTCAAAACTCAAAACCTGTTGTATCACGCGCAGCATAGGTGTCATTAGAGTCGTTATCCCACACGCCATATTCCATTCAACCCTTCGTCCTCCCTGGAGGCTTAGTACAATCCCCCGTGGCCGTTACCCGCCCCGTTTCAAAATTCGTGCGGAAACTTTTGAATAAATTGACAGATATTGTGGAAGATTTGGAAAAAATGTGACGAATGAATAAAAATTAAATTTTGAGCACGTCCTCTGCTGACGACCTCAACCCGCCAAACTGTGTAACCCCTTAGCCGACGGGCCTTGGACACCTATGTGCAGCATAAATTACGCTGAATTTTTGTAATTGACAGGACTGTATGAACAGCAAAATTCCGTTACTGTGAACCCTACCAAAAAATTACAAAAACTAAAATTTATGTAATAATCTCAGAATAGCTGCTCAGCAAATCAGTGACTGAAGCATAATCAATTGACGAATCGTATATTGATTCTACGCATCGGATGCACCACCTTTGGCTGTCGTAGTCACACAGTAATACTTAACCTTACATGTTCATAGTGGAAAGTACGTAATTCGGAATCCGCTCTATCGTTTTGCGAAATGAGGAAATTTTATTTATTCTGTCGCTACACTGCTGTTTTAAACGCGTTCATACGGCTCGAGTATGAATGATCTTTAAGCGCCGTCTGCAAAGCATGCTTACCAAGAAACACTGCGAGAGATTTTATAGTAGAAACAGTGTAAGGAGATGAATATAAAGGCAGAAATGGGATAAACCCTCGTGTAAGATAATATGCTATAATATCAAGACTACTATGTCTGTGTTTTCTAGGTTAATAAATGGCATCAATCATATAATTTCAGTTTGCATAGATCCAGCTCTTTTGTTTTGCAACATAATGTGGTTATGCAAGGCCGAGATAGCGAAATATTTACTTCACATCAGTTTAGATTAGTCGGTGGACTCTTGGGACCAAATTTGTAAAGCACTGCATTATCACCACATTACTACTTTAGTTTGAAGAAGTCTTATTCATCCAAGTGAGAACATCTCCCAATTCCAGATGGGCCCCGATAAAGAGATAGTTTGAGTGAAGCTGTATGCGCCGAGCCTCGATTATAGTGCGCAAAATGCTGCATTGATAACTTTCAAGTTTGTTGTAACCAACGTTTTGCCGTTATTTTTCAGATATTGTCAGTGTGATTGTCGTTTTGCAGAGGCAATGAATTGTCACTCTTTAAAATAGTGTGTTGTGTGGCGTATATATATGCTCTACGTCGATAGATTTGCCCACCCAACATAAATATATAGCAAGCGCGCACACAGCAAAACGTTTATTTGCAAAGTTGCAAATATTGCAGAATTTTGTCTTTTCTGGAATTTTCAGTTCTACCCAGTAATTCGTAGTAACGCAAAATGTTTAATAAAACGATGTAAGTAATATATCGGCACCACTCTTTTGATAAAGCTAATATAAGTGTTAATGCGCAAAGCTAGGAATGTTGTTTAGTGATATTTAAGTGTACTTCAGGCGTTTGATATCGCTGCACCTTACTGAAAATATGAATGTGGATGTTTCGATGTTTATGAAGATTCTTCTGATATTGGGGCTTAAACTGCATAGCTTTAAGGTTGAACTTGCAAAGTCATATTTTAAAGATTCAGGCACAGTTAAACAGTCTCGTTTATTTTTAGTGAACTTGTTGTTGGGTCCAGAACATTAGTTTATGTATGGTTAGCCGCAGAGATTAACAGGAATTCCGGTTTCGGCGAAAATCGTGTTCCGGCTGCGGCTCCAGCAAAAAGCAAACACCATACCGGAACCGAAATTGTCCATATTCTTTGCTTCATTTGTGGCCCTAACATACGTTATATATGCACAACGATCAACTTCCAACACAAGCAAAAAATAGGAAAGATTAACTCAACAAATCTGTGAAATTAAGTATGACACAAATTCAGTAGGAATTTCTTACCTTCATCCGTTAGGAGTTTGCTAACAAAATAGAACTAGGTCGATGCTCGTAGCAGCTGACCCATTCAGAATTCTGCGGTATATGTTAGAATTGAACCGGTTCAACTTGATATACATAACGGAGTATGGATTATTGAAGTACTTAGCTGTAAACCTGGCTAATATAAGCTGCGTGTAAACCTTATAATCAGTCTACATTGGAGTAAAGTAACATATCTGCAAAGCAGCCAGAAACTGTGTCCTTGGGAATGAATTGTATGTATTAAAACTGTTCGAGCAGCATCATCAGTCTCAGTCTCATGTACACGCATTCTATTCCTATTCAGAAAATCATCATCATCACATAACCGAGGAGCACTGGTTGCCCAATACTAGACTGAACAATGTCCATTTAATTCAGAATTCTTCCTTGTTCTGTGTTACTTTCTACAAGTTTCGAAGACCAGGTTTCGGATCCTGCTTAAATGGATGGTTTCGGTTCCGGTTATTTCCTGGTTAGCCGGCATGAATAGCGATAAATTCAGAAACCAACAGCCAAAAAAACCGTACAAAATTTTAGGTAATGAATATAAGTCGAACTTGTAAGTGTTGCCGTTGTGAGAGACAATTTTATGACATACTAGTCTATTTCGTAAGCTATATGCCTGCGTTCTAATTTATTTTAATCGCCAGCCGATGTTATCTTTCTCATGCTTGTTAAATCGTCCGTTTATGTGGACATGGACACTGGTTTATTGTAGCGTGGTCGTCAAAATGTTTTTACGGGTGTTCTAGCCGCCCATAAGCGACAGAATTAAGTTTTTTATTGATAGAACGTAGTGAATGTGAATGTTTCGGTAATATTCATTTTTCGATGACAACACCGAGATCAAATCGTCTGAGTACACATTTGGACATGCATTGCGAAGCTTGAACTACGTTGCTATGATGGGAAATCTTAGTGTGTATATTATCGTTTTCATTTTCAGTCGTTGCTGGAGGGATTATTAAAGCTATTTTTAAGCGTGCCTAAAGTTGCCAATATCTTTTACTCCTTTGCCAGCAATTTTATTAATATTTGTCACGCAAAATTATCCACATTAGTAAAAAATACATTGCTGGGTATGGTATGCTCCGACGACGGTATAGGCGTCGGCAATTATAAAAATTTGGCATTTTAGCACCCAAAATTGTAACCACAAGTCGTTTTACTCTTTTGGCAGGTGGTTGGTATATCCTATGTCACACAAAGTGATAAAGATAGATGAAAAATGGGTATCTTTGTTGGGAATAGTGTATTCGGACGACGTTATAGGTGTCACGGATTGTGAAATGTGGCATTTTAAAGCCTTAAATTGCTAACATTTTTTGTTTTTGGAATGAAAAGTACACAATAGGGTTTCTTCTATTACCTAAGCATTGCTCCATTACAGGAATGCATTTATGAGCAGAAAATGCAATTTTCAAAAAAAAAACGTTTTTCTTGCCAATTTATTTGTAGTAAAATTGTAGCAATAACAAAATAGTATTTTAATACATTTATATAAGATTATACATAGATTTAGGAAAACGTGCAGGTCTTCCAAACAAGGGTTTCATTTTTTGCCCGCAAAGGCATTTTTCTTCTTGTTATACGCCAAAGTGATGTTAAAACTGTAACAATTTGCATAAAAAAACTTACACGGAAAACATGGATTTAGGCAAACGTTAGAGCCGTCTTAGAAATACATCTTAAGACCAATTATTTGGTCTTCGGTAGTATTTTTAGGGTGAAAACTTATTAAAAACAATTATACAACCATAGATTATTTTAGTATCATTTTATTCTAATTATTCCCAAAGGCTAAACCTCGTTTAAATATTAGCAGTTTCTTTCTATATTGCTTCAGTGTCTATTTCGTTGGATATGGGCTTGTTTTGGGACTTAATTCTACTTAATGTATTACTGCTTTTGTGGACTTGCGAATGTTAAGTAGTGTATTGGAATGTCTGTTTGTAGCTTTCTTTCGCCAGTATTATAAAAATCGTGAAAACAAAGGTATGTATTTTACTTCTTGATAGTAGCGTTTCTAGATGAGTTTCAGATAAACCTTGTGATGATTCCAATTCAGCTGTTACTCCTGTGTCAGCTAAATTGTGCTGGATCACGTGAATTTTGTCGTGTGACAGACAAAATTTGGGACTCAATTATTATTGCTTGTCATAGGCTAATACCTTCCGGGCTTGGTGCCTTTGTAACGCTATCCATTGAGTGAGTTGTGGGGAGCTTAGAATTTATAAATATTCTACTATAATTGTTTTTATTAATAACCGTTTTAAGTATTGCATCGCATTTAACAACCGCTTTAAGTATTGCATCGCGTAGCTTGCATTAAAGGTAATCGCTTTTCCATGCAGAAAATAATGATATTTTCACATAAGCTTGAATTTTACCCATGCGGCTGTTAACGCAAGGAAGTCTCACCAGTGAATCGCGACTTTTGCGTGTAGAACTGATCGGCCAAACGGAAATGACCCAAGTTGCCAGCTAAACAGAATTGAGTGGCTAATTTTAATTTAGTTATCATCTTAGGCAAATATGACACAAGTCGAAAATCTGAGTCTTCTGGGTTCTCGTCAGGCCTCTCCTAACGGGAGGGATAACCTCAGCCGCTGGCATCGTCATGGGCACCTGGTTCGAAGTAATTTCAGGTGCAAACATATGTCCAAATATTAATGTCAAAATATTAATGTTATAAAATTGTTTGGTTCTTTTCCATTATCCCCCAGCCCGAATTAGGTTAATTTTGAAGATACATAGCTGATTTTGGTACCAATCAATTCAGCTTGTCGAGGCGATTCAGAAAATACTCATTTTACCCATATCCCTGAAAAAAATTTTCCGATTTTTTGAGTCCCGACCAGTGGTCTTCCCTTGGTAACCCAAAAATTTTTTTTCTTCGGAATATGGTCATGTTTGGTACCATTCGACTCGGCTCGTTGAGAGAAATCTACTGGTGTGTAGTATATTGAAATCTACGCCATTGTTAGAAAGTTAAGAGGCCCAAGTAACCCTGAGGGGCAAAAATAATATGCAGGCCATACCGTTCTCGATATACTAAGCCTAAGCCTTAGTGTTAGCCTAAGCTAAGGTTCTTATATGAGACACACACTAAGCTTAAGCCTAAGTCGGGGGGCTGCCTGTTTCTTTTTCTAACGTTATAACCTACCGACACGAGGATTACTTGGGCCCACATAACTTTCTAACACTAGATTTCCATATACTACACACCAATAGATTTTCTCATCAAGCCGAGTCGAATGGTATCAAATATGACCATATTCCGAAGAAAAAATTTTTGGGCTACCAAGGGGGAACCATTGGGACCTCAAAAAATCGAAATTTTTTTTCATTGATATGGGAAAATTAGTATTTTCGGAACCGCCTCAACGAGCTGAATCGATTGGTGCCAAAATCAGCTCTGTATCAATAACATTGACGAAATTCCGGTATGGGGCATAATGGAAAAGAACCCATTGTTTGGCAAACTGGCCTTGTGCTTAATATTGGTATATGTAAGAATAAGTAAGTTTTAAATTATTTTTTGACTTAAAATAGGCTGCTAAATAAACAAGTATGCTGTGATATATAACTGTAAATATCACAAATACCCAGAAATGACTCTTTAACTCGTGAACCAATTCATCTGATTTTATCACCATTGGGTTCAGATCGTCAGTGCTCTTCGAATGTTATACGAAACTACGTTTTTTATAGGGAAAAGGTTTTTCGAAATTTTTATAATATTCATTGACAACTCAAAAAATAAATTATTTGGCATACTTGTGGCCGATTATGGATATTTTCTGCGCCGGTGGTTCAGCTGAGTCGAATTCACAAAATTATTGCTGTATCTTGAAGCTGACCGGGTGGCTAAAACAAAAGATCCAGAAATTTTATCTAAACTTGGAATAACGCAATACCACAATTTGATTTCCAGAATGTAGTCGGTTTTTATTTGCCTGGTTAACTGCGGCTAGCAGGGCATCAAGAATGGTCTATATATGGGTTGTCCGGTGATCTGGACACGATGGTTTGATGACCTAATGTCCAGAAATTAATCCATACTTTTCAGTTTTCAAACTATTTAGGATCGATAAACCGATTTGTTTACTTTCAGTCGGTTACTTATATATTGCCTTCAGGAGTGAGCGAAATGTCACAGTATGAACATACATTATTTAACGATTATCATGAAGATTCAGGAATAAAAGCAGATTTTTAAAATAATACCCTGCGTAGTTGGCATATTGTCTTGGAGATTTCTTAATTCAAATAACAATCACCAAAGGCAACAAAGTTGCACTTTTTGTCAGAAATTATGTATTTAGACCAGGCTGTTTGGACTTTACATGCCAATTGTTGCTGTTGGACAACCTCGATCTCTGTCTTCCTGTTGCCTTTGTCGGCCCTCTGGCATCCCAATTTAAAGTCCCAAGATATACAGAATATCCCAAACATATTCTGAATGAATTAGCGTTAAGTATAGACTGAAATAGCGCTCCGGATCGACAATCTCGGCTAAGACTATTTTATAAAAGAATGTTTTCTAAATTGGATTAATCGTCTACTTAGCGTATATTTAATATTAGGTAAAAAGTATCTTATCAAAAATGTTTGTTTATAATATCAAATACATTTTAAAATAGAGTTGTAGTCTAGTATAGAGTCTTAGAAGCTTAAGTAAAAGTTTGAAATTTTAGGATATGGTTTCGATTATCCGATATATCCTACAATTGTAGCTGGATATTCCGATATGACAATCCATATCTCTCCTCATCATTAGGTTATATAAGGACAAAATTGATAAATACTAGTTCTGCGTTTCTAGACTTCACTTACGACACTCAGTGTTATTTTGTTCTGACCGCGTATAACTAGATTACTGCATATTTCGTATTTCCTCGTGCAAAATCGTTTTAACGTGTTTTGTTTCAGTTATATACATTTTGTGCGTAAAATTTTAGAAGTTCGCGACCGAAGAATTGCAGAATTTCACTTGAGTAAGTGATATTATTATCAGGTTCTTTTTTATTGTAGAGTGTATTGATGTAGATTAACAATGCTGTTAACTGCCGTAACTTTCTGTTTGCTGCCTTTGCTTACACGAGTTTTGTACTAAATTATTATTGATCTAGCATGTACTGTAGTTCATATATTTTCATGACTTATATTACAATCTGTGTTGGAAAAGTGGCGAATTTTAGGTATGGTGCTAAAGTTTGCCAAATTTTGTTTCGGCGCCGTCCCGCAGATTTACCAATACAGCCAATATAGTGTTAAAACAATGAAACCAACTTGTATAACGGGTTTAATAATTCTGTAATCCCATGGTCCACCCCCAACAACCAGAAAATTTTGTAAAAATTTGGAAATTATTACTTTTTAGGGTATTCGATAAACTTTGGCTCAAGGCTTGAAAACGGGAGCTATTTCAAAAGAATGCATAGCAGCCTAGTTGACGCTCTCTATGAGAGTGTTCTGTGCAAGTTTTTGCTGCAAAGCCTCTATCTCGAGATATAGGTCGCGAAAGATTGGCTAAGTTTCAAAAATGTGACCCATGACCCCATTTGGGTCCATTTTGACCTGGAAGGCGTGGTCCGTGGGTTTAGCGTCTAACGAAATTGCACAAGTAGACTGAATTTGTGATAAAAAACAATATGTGACGATCCATTTGGCGATGACTTATGATCTCCACAGACGGAGAACAAAAGAAACTTAGCATTTTTGCCTCTGTCAAAGCTATTGGTGGAAACCCGCTCGCTTCGCCCGTACGTTTCAAATATTAAACAGGCAAAATAACTATGATGTCTATTGGTATATGCACCATTTTGTGTCTATACGACGTTAAATACAGAGCATCCGTCGTAGTTTCTCGGCGAGAAACCATAAACCCAAATAAGGGTGGTTGTGAGTGAAAGGAAGAGAAATCACAATAAATTTACACCACTGTTGCTACATGAAATTTTAAGATGATCTTCGTCCCTTGGAGGTTTTTCTCTCGTCGGAATTTTCGATGCAGGACAAATTTCTGGAGGATGTTTTTGGAGTTTATAAGTTTTGATTCGCCCGTTTTAGACGTTTATTATTTTTTCAATATCTTTACAGATGTGTACATTCTATTGGAGGGTTTTGCGATTTTTTTATTTTCTAGAAAAGTGTGTGATCGATGCAGTGTATCCACCTTGCCTAGTCTTTAGATCTTTTTCTGTCCCGATTTTTTATTTTACCATGATTTTCGATTTGCGTGATCGTTTTCATGCGCATTTTATCCCTGGTACTATCAAAATGTAAAAAGGTGGAAACAAATTGCATCGAATTTCGTTTATTTAAGTGTTTCAATATTGTTATACACGTTAGTTTGTGCTATTAAAACATCTGTTCAAAAATTCAAAAACAATGCTTACATTTAAATAGCATTTTAGATCATTTTAGTTCAACCATATTAAAAGAACAAATTGATGTGTTAGAGATGTTGAGTACATTTTAGAATAATCAGAGTAACGTAGAATTTTTGGGGTTGTGGGCGTGCGTTCAGCAGTTTTGGGTGATTTCATCATAGTTAAAGGCCGATTTATGGAGCGGTTTCAGCAATGGGTCGGGTTTTCTTAGTTATTGAGGACTATGGTCCGACCGAGAAAAGCGAATTTGGTGAATTTTGTCTATACAGCTTCAAACACCGGTATGTATAGGTCAAGTGAGCTCGGTTCTTGATAAATAACATTGTACTACTGACTAATAGAATCAAAATTGACGATATATGTCCTTGAAATTTGGTGAAAGTGTCCTTAAAAGTACGAAAAAATTCGGGAAATTTACGCTTGTTAAGTTTCAGATATCACGTACCTTGCTAAAGTGGCTTTCCCAAACTGCACCCAAAGTATATGGGGGAACCGAACTGTGGCCTCAGTTCGACCTGGGGAACCGAATTTATTGTCTCGAAAATAGTATAAAGAGCTCATTCATAGTAAATACACTATAGTAATGCAGGTTAAATAGTGAAACCGTATCACCTACGGCAATTTTAGTGTTTTTTAACCCCGCAGTGTAAAAATTTAGGATTTTTTTGAGTCCCACAAAGAAAAACTGTCGTTTTCGCCTCGTAGAGAAAAATTTGCCCATATTTTAGTCGTGCAGAGAAATAACTGGTGGGGGCTTAACTGGGCGAAGCCAAAAAATACATGTGGGCCTGAACTTGGGGGCACCTGAGGAGGCCGAAATACCGGGGGCGCCCCCTACCTGCGAACGCTAATTAACTTTGTGCATAAGCGCTCAAACCGCATTACATGGCCAATACGGGTTGCTGCTTACATCGCAGCAGTTTCAGAATATCATGCCAGAACATTTCAAGTTCACTTACTCAACCCAGCCATTGTAGTAAAATTACGTTTTGGCATGTTTTAACTTATCGGAATAAAATAGTGCGCTAAACTTGATATCAGTGGTGTTTGTGTTAAAGCAGTAGTTGCAACGGATCTAGCGGAATTTTTACTGCGGGGCTAGGGGGAAAATCGTGAAAATTTCTCGTTTGTTTCTGTCATTCATAACTCATCTTTGGATGAATGGAGAATGAGTGCCTATTAGGTTATCAAGCACGCTGGATACGATGGTTTTGCTATGTAGTGTCAAACTTACCGTATTATACCCTTTCTCAGGGTTTCCAAGGTGTTCTGATCGACGAACCCGATTTTCGAAACGCAGTGCGTTTTCATTTGTCTGATTTTATATTGCGTCCAGGTCATCAAGAATGTTCTATATAAGTATTTCTGATGGCTGAATACAATGATTTGTTATGTAGTGCCCAATGTGCAAATTTCATGGGTTTTCAATGGGCTTAGGGTGCGTGAACTCGATCTCCATAGTTATAGCCTCTCTTCAGCTGTTTGGTTACGTTTTGCGTTAAGGTCATCAAGAATAGTCTATATAGGATTTCCGGTAGACTGAATACCTAGGTTTGGTTATCTAGAGTCCATCACGAATATCTATGGCTTTTTAGACGTTTTTATTGGGTTTAGGGTCAATGAATCCGATTTCTAGAAAATAGTATGTCTTCACTGGTTTGGTAGGTGGCATCAAAAATAGTCTATATAGAGGTTTACCGGTGTGCTGAAAGCAATAGATACCTAGAGTCCAGCTTGCATATTTCATATTTTCTGATGGGTTTTCGATGGGTTTAAGGTCAACGAACCCGATTTCTAGAATATAGTCCGTCTTCAGTTGTTTGGTTACGTAACAACACTCGGATTTCATATAACATAATAGCCGTATTCAGTTTCGACATTTTCTGTTCCATAACGCCATTAGCGCATGCAATTCGGCCCCATGTACACCTATGTGTTCGCGAACATTTTCAAATTATAATGTATAAAATATGAAACGGACTAATTTCTGTTCTTGTGTACAAAAATGAAACATGTGTTCAGCGAACAAAGGAATCATATTTACTTTTGACAAAAGAGTTAAGTTTACTTATGCAGCTTAAGTTTACTTATGCATTATCTAGAGACCAGCACAGATATTTGATTTGTTGTCAGTGGGTTTAGGGACGACGAGTTTCATGGTTTTCAATGGGTTCAGGGTTCAAGAATTTTTAGGGTGATTCGTCAAACACAGCATGTTACAGGCGGACGTGCTTGTGTAACGGACGTGACGCTGCTGGATTGTGCACTTCCAAAACACAATGCCCATACGAACCCGGCTATCGTAACCTCGAGGGCGGACCGAATGGGTTAATTTTTCGTTTCGGGTCAGTCCCAAGAAGCTACGGAGCTTAGCAAGCCGCAGGAGCGCTTCACAGGACGTGTTCTAATCCTGCCGGACGGGCTGCACACGTAGCCTATGTAGTATTACCTTTGAGGTTCCTAGGGAGGTTGGCTCCGTCGCCTGCTCACAGGCCAAAGAGTCCAGACCGCTATTCCCTCTTGTCGGCCCACCTGGAAGTGCTAAGCATAGTTTTGATGGGTGATCTCTACCTTCCTTTATTTTAATTAGCCAGTGGCCCCAACTAAGGTTAGACAAATCCCTAGATGTTTAACGCCGGATTGCGTGTTTGGTTCGACGTTCAGCGAATGTTTGCGGGTAAATTTTTCCATTCACATTCAGTGAATCGGCGAGTCACGCCAAGGCTTGAAATTTCTGCCCGTCAAGCCTGAACGCGGGTGGTCGATGGGGGCGACGATTTCAAACCCCTTTAATACGTATCGCTGCATTGGGCATCGCAACACGATAATATCGTGGCTTTTGTTTTAGTATTTATTGATAAGCCAAAATCTTATGCGTACAAGGTACATCAGAAACGATAATACAATCGCTACAACAAAGTACGGCACGCTATAACCATTAGGCCTTGGAATCGAGGGGATAATCACATATGTCGGATTCATCGCCTTTTTCACGGAACTCTCACAGCTGTATTATAAATCCTGGCGCGATGTCTGCTCTTCCACGACAACTGCGCTTACCTTACTCGAAGTGGATAGGGATAACGGAAAGTACAACGCGGCGCGATATTCAGTTATCGAGGCGCCGTCCGAATAACTGCTCCTGCTCGCTCGGTACTAATGGGGATATCCTGTTAAAAAATTTTGGTTCATGTAATCTAAATGCGGCAAAACAAATATAAAGCGTGGGGTGGCGGGACTAAGCGTACATCGCGGGATTACGGATCTGATTTTGCTTATCCTAATCTACAACTTGTGATCAACGGGTACGATACGCGATACGGATTGGTAGAAAAACAGGATATAGTACAGTAGGTAGTAGATGAAAAATAGGCGTTTGGCCCCCCCCTCCCGGAGGGGGTTCGGGTGATTTCGTAATGGCGTGGGTGATGATTCAGCCTTTTCTTGTAATTGTGTACATATAGTATGTATGTGTATATATTATGTATATATAGTATGTATGTGTATATATTATGTATATTTATTATATATAATGTCTAACAACGAATGTTTATACTAAGTAGTATAGGTGGATTTGAGACATAGGTGGAGGTGGAGTCAGCTATTTATATGGTCGCTGGTATGGGTTGTTGTTGTTGCCGCTTCAATTATACGGTGTTACAGTCATTAAGCAAGGAATTGTTTAAATTTTGAAGAAAAACAACTTTATCTATTTAAATGATCAAGAACCAAAACAAAATATTCTTATACATTAATAAGTTATGAAATAACAAATACGAAAATATAGCGATAAATATTATCATAATTTTATTTATTATTGGCTGTGGTGAAAATAATGGGTAAACAGATACATTAATCTTGGCTGAATCAATTTAAACAACAAACATTTGCTTCTTTAGAAAAATATGTTGAAAATATTAACTCTATCATGTCTACTGGTTCATGGTTGATATTTATGTGTTAAGGATTTGTTTCAAGAATATATTTTCGACTAAGGAGCACGTCCATAGTATAGTATTCAAGACTTTACCATATGCGCATGGATATAGTATGGTTTTCTGTAATTTAATACTTTTTATCGCATTGTTATATATTACATATGTATTATATATAGATAGATAGATTCAACTGTCTACACACAACAAACGTGTATGCGTGGTTACTGGGTAATGGGCTGTTGTAGTGTGCTCGCATCGTTTCAATAAATATAGCTCAATACGAAAAACACAGCTTCTGGCTGCGTTGCAGATAACGTTACTTTAATTAAATTTATCCTGATTTACAAAGTTAACAAGCGCATTGGCTGGTGCTTGACGCAATTTATTAGCCAAGCATGCGCTAAGTACTTCTACGTAAGCCATACTCTGTTAATCAGTTTGACCGGTTTAATTCGAACGTAACCCGGAGATATCTGAATGTGTAAAATTCCTGTTACAAGCATCAACCTGGTTTTGATTTGTTAAATTCCTGCAGGTTATTATGACAAATTCCTACTGAAATTATGTGCCCTACTTCGTTTCAGACGGCGGACTTACAGCTAAATTTGAAGCGAAGCCGATGTCAATTTATTTATAATTTAGTATTAAACTGTTTGTATTTGTGTTGTATGAAACCATATGCGAGCATATATATTGTCATATCTGGGATCAGCACCCATTCAAGCAAGGCGCTGCTAAGTAAATAAATGTTGCGGCAAAGGGCGAAAAGGGGCCCCAATTCCCTCACATGTGTCCGCAGTGCCAAACAGGCCTCAGAATCGGACTTGGGGTCTTTAACCGAGTATTTTGATATGCGACATGTCGGTTTTCAGAGAAAAAGGAAGACTGGGCTCTAGGGCGAGCGCATCGCAGTTTTCGATAAATAATTAAAAAGTTTATGCGGCTTCCGTGAGTTCGGGATGTTTTTTGTGGGGTGATGGGCACATTTTTGTGTCTTGTTTAATGAGACAAAACTAGTGATGGATTACACGCCTATCGGGAGAAATTTCCTCACATTTTAATGGGTATTGCACCCAAGGTGGCAACATAGCGAGTCCATTCCGGGCTCAAATGGAAGCCTCTAATAGGAACTCAAAGACGCCATTTATACAATCATATATACATTAATCGTTCTAAGTCAACGGATCCTGATCGGATATCCACGGAATCGGTCTCATTGTAAAGATCGAAGAATTTGGTATCAAAAATGTTCATATCTCGATTCACGTTTTCCCAACGGTTCCGGAGTTATGGGCTGGAGAGACATAAAACCCTCAATTCCGAGCATTCAGAATTGACATATTAAATTACATTTTATCAGCTAACAGCCAGTGAAAATAAACGCTATTCATCTTTAAAATTTACCAGTGCCTACTGTAACACTGGTAAATTTAATATCGGCAATTTTGACCTATAATTTTCAGCAAATGATATTCGCTATAGGGCGAACAGCCACCTCTTTTTGGTGATCCTCACTTGTGAGGACGGTTTTGACGGGTTTTCGTCACGGCCAATCCTTCTCGCTAAGTTGGTCTAAATTTTCTCTTACTCCTATCGCGCGGGGTAACGCAACTTTGCTAACAATTTGAGGTGGTTGCGGGAGTCGTACCGTCCTATCCTTTCCCGGTTCGGGGATGGCAAGGGCTCACCAAACTCGACATATCATATCTATAATAATAAACATGCGCAAAAATCGACAATTCCAATCCAGAAATCGACCTGATCGTGAGTGATTGCGCATGAACCGACATATACAGACAAATACATATATACTAAAGATACAACAAATTGCAACGCCAATCATGAAAATAGCATCAGAAATACTACGAAATGGTATATAGTCATGTGCCTTTATGGCTACAGAAAACAACAAGGACAACGAAATATATATATATGGACTCGAGTTGGACCTTTTCCCAGCGCCTTGGTAGAGTGCACGGCTCAGAGTCTGCTTGTAGTGGTAGTCCTCTTAAGGATAACACTCAACAGGGGGAAGTACGCGAACACCGGCTAGAACAGGTGTCATGGTCATCGCTGTGAAGTCTTGGTGGGTTTAGAGATGCTCAGTTCTACTCCCTACAAAATGCCTCGATGACAAGTGGTTAGCTAAAGCCAAACGCTGGGGCTATAACCGGCACACGAGCTAGTTGACGACAAATCACGACAAAAAGTCCGTACTCCCCCGCGTTAGTGGTGGATAGTAGGTGACAGGCCACGATAAAAAGTCAACTG
>JASANE010002776.1:0-91004 GCA_030248225.1 Trileptium ribeirensis
TGCAAAGCGGGTGTACTATAGGGAATAAATAACCCCATTAACTACAACAGTTAGTTGGTAAATCGGGCAATGCTTGACGAACTTAAGCCAGCATCACGTATAGAGCGCGTATTGTACGAATGCAAGTGATGTACGCAAATCACTGAGTTATTAGGAGCTGGTGTTGTGAGCTTTAAAGGAACCTCACAAAACGTGTGAATATCAATGCACATATATTACATGACAATATACATTCAATATACATTTATGACAATCTCAGTTTAATACATCAAAAGGTGCATTGGGTCCATTTGGCCCAGTGGACGGTTTAATATCATTTTTAAGAGAATCTGATTTTACGAAAATAATTGCCGAATTTGGGTTTCGGGGGATAATTAACACGAACCATATAATGTTCATGCTCATAGGGGAGAGTGGGACTATCTCCCTCTCAAGCCTCGTACCGATAGCCCCCAATAGGTCACCCGTCTCCGCTGGAGGCACCGCAGGCGCGAATCCATGTTCCCCGCTGGGAGGCCCAACACCGACATCACCTGATGACCCGGCTACTTCACCTCAGACTTCTGAATTCGTGCATGTATGACTTGGAAGTTATTTATAGTTGTATAGGAGTATAATTTATATCCACGCGTGCATCAATATTTCGCATATTCATATGTTTTTGTTTTAAAATAAATCGAAATTTTCGCCTCGACAAGTGAACCTAGTATGCCATTGATAAGATTTAATATTCAGTGTTATGTGGTAAAACCTTAATCCGACTAATAACATATATACCACTTTGATTTAGAAAACATCAAGAAACGACTCCCATGTACGTGTGATTCAAAATAAGACATATTTAATCCTACAGAAATGTATATAAAGTGATTGGTTATATATATTCAGAGTCTTGTAAAATGTGTGCAATATTCTAACAAGTTGTAGAACTTGCTGATTGTGTTTCTGGTCAAATTATAACATTTAATTCGATAAATTTATTTTTTTGTAGTTTCCGGTTCGTGGTCGTTGGTCCTGTCTCAAGTTATTTTATTGTTGTTTGTGTTGTTAAGACTCGCCATAAGTGAACTACTACATTATTATATATCTCTATGGCTGGTTTATTTAGCAAAATCTGAAATTGCTTTTCTCTGTCGTTGTATTTGAGGGAGCAACTAATCACTGGCTTGATCGCATTATTGCTGGCGGACACTAAGCAACGCTGAACAGTGTTGAAATGAACCAATTTCTAATGAACTTACGCTGGCATTCCATACGTATAATTATGCTTTTAGCATAATATATAATATGTATATATAAAACTGTGCTACACCTTTACCACTAGTCAGTTTTAGCGCGGCTGGCCGTGCATTCCAGGATTGGTATGCACGGTTGCACTGGTTTACGCAATAATAATAGTGCTATGCACTCCATCGAATTTGTCACAACCTTGGGTACAAACCCCGAATCAGTACGGTATGATTCTTGTTGGATATAATGTAACTTTGTAAATCGGCATATATTAATTACGTTTGATTCCTATATACCAACCGTATATTCCTTTCCAACAAGCGCTGACACTAAGCTGCATTCTTCTCAATATGTACAAAATTGATAAACAAGCGTTAACTTCTGTACAAACCTATTCCGATAACAGTGACGCATAGCATAACATGCAGTGACACTACCAACACATTTACGATGTTTGGCAAAAAATTATCCAATTAATGAATTTTACGAAAGCGGTATACAAACTATATACCAACAAATATCAGACGTGGAAACCAGGCTTAATAATCTTGAGTTGGAATAGAAAATATAATTTTAGCTGTTTACAGTCTATGCCTAGGTACGCCTAAATTGATTTGATTTTTGTCAAACTTCACTGTATATATACGCCACTTTGTGGACTGCGTATATTGTTAGCCTATCAAATTCTGGCATTTGCGGGAACATGATCACAGTGTTTAAGACTAAGATCAACTCAATCATTACTTTTACATAACATAAACTTTTAGCGGTGCATAGATCATCAGTATTAATATAGGCCGATAACAGCTTTTACGAGGCGATACCTACGTCAGGTTTTACACCATCCCAAGGCATCATCGTAAGAAAAGTAGATCACAGCAGGCAAAATGGCAAGACCAGATTGGATACAAAACACGTTTATATAGTCGGTTATAGTGTAAACAGGAATTTTAATACCAGTGTACAAGTGTCGCTATAGACTTTACCTAAAGCAGTATACTAACGGAATAAGCTCTTCCTGCGTGCAAGCGTGTCAGAAAGTCTTGCTTTCTCTATGAATATTTTATATAAGCCTTTGTAATGTTCAATGCATGTAAACTTTATTTTATTTTTAGCCGAACTGATTGCGGTGGAATTTTCAGTTTAAGCTTAGATATCGTGGAAAAAACCAAGATGTTTGCTATGCGCCAATATGCAATGGTTAACGGATACTAGCAGCTATATTAATAATGCCCTGTAACATTCAGTATTGTAAAACAACCGAACGTGATATTGCGCAGAAGATGTGATTATGGGTCAAAATTTCCTCCCCCACACTGGTCTAAATTTGTCGAAATTGTAATCAGCAAGCTCAATGATTCCAAAAATTCTGTCCTATTTTTTTGTAATTGTATAAATGGTGCAGTACTCAACTGCGCCGCCAGCCAAAATTTTCATCTGAATACACGGTTTGACATAAGAAGAATACAGCCTCCCAGAACAATTTGCAATACACCAATATTTTATATACAACCATCCTTTGGTATGGTGGTGAATAATAGAATTATGTTTACAATTCATTACCTAGACTACGGTTTGACAATGGTATTTGTTTTAAACTAAGCTGGATTTCTAATTGTTTTTCCGTGCTGAATACCATTTCTTTAATTCAAAATGCGATGCACCTGCTAGCATAAACCAATTAGCGATTCTATATTTTTAAATCTGTGCAGAGTGGCTCTGTCCCAAAATTGTGGATGCTCATACAATAGGTCTGCTCCTGCAAACAAAATACAGGAGCTAGCCGCCATATTAACTCGCTGGCATAATAGCGGTAAAATTGTTACATGTCCACCACTTTGTGGATTGAGCTGCTCATTCAGTTTATACTAAAAGCAACCGGCGTTATGTATTCATTTTATCTAAAAGCAACCGGCGTTATGTAATTTTATATCTTTTATCGTGGCAAGAAGCATACGACAATTGGGAACTGTTTGAAATTTCCAAATACTTCATAATTTTGTTTTTTGAAAACTATTTAAATGGGTAACGCATAATTTCGTTCATATAGACATACTAACAAATACTTTTAGTCGGTATATGTTTTTAATTTGATTTGTCAGCTTGTAGCCGATATTTCAGGTTTGCACAAGCCACCATAGCTTCAATATGGTTGAACACATGTAAATAACGAAACACGAGATATTCAAAGAGTCTGGCATTCAGAAAATTGGCGAAATTAAGGAGACCCGATTGAACGTGGGTTTACTTGGATAAAAAATGTTGGAAAGTGTGAAGTAGTCATCTCATGCTTACTTTATTTAGTCAGAATAAACCATTTGCGGCATTTAATTTTCCACAACTTTTTAGTTTTTAGCCATCATAAGATAATTCGGACACTGCCGGTACTATAAAACGCGTTTAGTGAGTGAGCCGGACAACGACGGTGATCGACAGCTGCGCAATCTGGATGACTGTACTGTTCTTGGGGTCCTTTCGTTTTGTGACCAAGAACTTATGAACTTTCATACAAACAAAAGACGATGACCGGTGTATCAACGTCAACGCGGTCTGCCGTCAGGCAAATTCTTTTGTTGATAATTCCCGCAATGGAAAAGTAGCACCTCTATTAACAATTGGAAGTGAGAGTGAGTAAAAAATAAATCTAAAATTTGATAGGTCAAACAAAAAATGTTTTCTACGCCAGCAAGAAACAGCTATGAATATTCAAAGGCGCAAACACAAAGAAATATCAGTGACAACGTCAGACTCGGAGCTTGGAAACGTTTTGTACGGGTATATGTTATGCAGGATATCACTCACTTATTCCCACTCATGCTTGGCGAAGGTGACAATTATACTTTGGAGGTTACAATTTTTATGGCCGTCTCCAGACATATTTCTTTCTGTACATACACGACTGACTAACAAAGCGCATTTTAGGGGACGCTAACTACATAGCCATATCTTAGACATATATATTTTCGTTTCTTAAAACACGTCACCCCAGTCCTCCCGGTGTTGGCATCCATTTGCTTTACTAAATAATATTTGCCTTCGATATAACACAAAATTTATTCCTGGTTGAGGGTCTGAACATACGCCATCCGTCACGTCGAATAAATTTTGTGAAAATTCCTCACTGTATATACATAAACATTTATTTATCAGAAAAAATTCTTAACGAACTTTGACGTGACATTCGTTTGACACATAACCAATTTTGGGTTGCTCGTATCACCTAAACGAATGAAAACACCAGAGGGCTTTGTGGGTTTGTTTTAATAATAAACACGTCTACTTTGAGGATCATTTTTCAAATTAACTTGAGAACTTTAAGCCCATTCGTCACTGAAAATTTATTGCTTTGCTTGCTAATAATGACATTTTGGTTTTCAGCAACCATAAACTGCCGTAGAATTAACATAGGGACAGTGTCAACAGAACCAGACTGGACATATTCTTAAACTTAAATGCGGCTCATATTTGGTTCTAAGTCATATAAATGTAAGCCTCCACCTCTATTTAGAGTTTTACTGAAACTCTGAATAATTGTTTGCCAACCATCTGAACCGGATAGACGAGTTCAACTCAACGTTTCAGAACATTAATAATCGTCACCTCTTTGCCGAGTAGTAACTAACTTGTAGCGCCGTAAAATCAAATGAATGGATCGCAGACCTGAAAAACGATTTTACATTTAAAAATATGGTTTTGTTTCTTATTCGCCGCATGCATTTAATTACATCTGATAGTGATTTTACCGCAACGGTAGGTAACTTTCTGAATTTGAAATTGTTGTTAGAATATGTTCATTCAAACTTACACACTTTATCGACATAAAACAAACATCGTAAATTGATAATGTTTCAGGGTATGGTACAATCAATTCATACACTAATTGCAACACCGAAACCGTCAAAAATAACTGCACGTTAGTTTTATGCGCAATAGTACTATTTCCAGGTTTTGAATAAAATTTTCATTTATAGATTTCATTTTAGTTTCTTTATTACTGCAGAGATTTTGTTAACAGATAACGGGTTGATAATATAATGTTAGGCAGTAATTGAATTCAACCTTGACAGACTTTCAATACTCAAAACAAATATTTCTAATTTATGACGTGCTCCATGTTCATGCAGAAGTAGATGTACAGAGACCGCTGGGTTTGTGACAACATACTATGTGTTAGTCCACTTCGGGTGCTCAAGTCGTTTGTTGCACCTTTGTCAAAATCAGAAACTGAGTCGTGGAAACATTCCCGGGTGCAACAATGCACAAATTTGTCGTGAGTGAACGAGAACAAGAGATCTTTGATGTACGAACGGAATCTGCGTACGTGCCTGTTTATAGATTTTTCACTTCTGTTCGTTTTCACCGAATGACTGGATCGGACTGCTGTTTTCGTTACCATTGTATATATGAAAAATACTAAATATATATTATTTGAAAAAAAAGCGATTGGCATTCGCGTTTTAACGTGTAGGCGTTCAGCGAAATGCGATGCTACATCGCACCATAGTGACAGTGAACAGCGTCTACGTTTTGCAGTATCGCCTATCGTGTTGGCGTACATAAGGGAAAAGAGTCATTTCCCAGAATGTACGATTTCGAACTCAATTTACGAAAGAACAACCCAAGTGTACACACCTAAAGTGAACTCACTTATTCGTTTATGCGGCTCTAGTACTAGTCTAAATTGGAGCGCACCAGTCTGAAAGTTAATAATTTTCAACAGCTAATGCAATTTAGAGCTTTGCGATTCAGGCATAACAGATTATCACCTATAAGATTTCCATAAAAATTGAATATTTTATTAACTTTTGAGCTTCTGATAAAAAACAGTTTTAATGCTGCCGAATTCTTTAAAATAAAATTAATATTACGATATTTTAAAATCGCATAGTGCGGCACAGACTTATATGTATAAAAGTAAATTAGCTCGCAAAACCGTACGCTTAAATCACTTGGTTAGGTGTTTACTGTTCTACTTTTGGCTAACAATACATCGTCTAATGCTATGAGGCAACGATAGTCAACGAGTTACTCGAAAATATATATAGTAGTTAATGACATAGATATAAATAATGTACTGTACCGGTGCCTGGCTAATAGATCATCGAGAGTTATCCGAGTACAACAAAAGTTTTATTTAAACCAAATTTTTAGCTTGACAACTTATGAAAGTAACAGAAGGCCGGATTGTATTTTTAAAATATCCTTCTTTGCCTGTACAGTGTTTTAGCTGAACTATTTTTACCCTGGAGAGGTTTTTCTAACTCCCAGTTTTATTGTTTGCCTATAACCTCATGAAATATTCTAAATAATAGATGATAGCTAATGGTCTTAACTACGGTTTGACCAAAATTAAAATTTAGATTTTTGATGCATTGTATGGGAGGAGGTGGCTGTGCGTAAAATACACTTGCACTTGCATTTACGTTAGCATCACAGGCATGCCAAAGGCATGCTGAAACATTACAGTCATGCATCAGCGTAGCAGGCATTACAGGCATTTTTACGGGCATGCTGAAAAAATTGTAGCTCATTAATAAATACGTGCCAAACCTCGCATTTATATCCTACGGTATCTTACTGGACGCCGTCGATGCGGAGCGCCATCATCATCTGAAGTCGGCTTGTCCATTCGTCATGATCGGCCGCCACGGACATCATCACAGAGAACGCGCTGCGAGGCCATCTGCGACGTGGAATGTCACCGAAAGCGGGCTCCATCTCACGTTTGACAGCTCGTCCCCATGTCCGGAATGTTCTTCCTCTTGGTCGCTTCCAATCGGCTGGTGGCGAAAAAAGTACCATCTTAGGGAACCGGCCAGGTTTCATGTGCAGCACCGGACCAAGCCAGCTGAGACGTCGCCACGTTATTGTATATCTAACAGTGTGTTATGGCTGGCACCGCTGTTGAATATCCTCGTTAGAAATATAATCTCGAAGCGAGATGCCAAGGATACCAGCGGTAGATATATATATGATAAACAGTTGAGTTTGGATGATTTACATACGCCGAAACTGTTTTTCCCCATTTAATGAAAATAGATGGAATTATTGTATATATTTATACTTATGAAGCGTAAATATGCTATACAAGACATCTAGTCAGGCATCTTGGTCCACCTTTTTTAGTCTACTGGTTGGTTGTGAAATTTACATTGATGTGGCGCTTAAGTTTAGGCTCGTTACTCTACTATTTCTGCATAGTTGGTGATCATGTAATATGGTTGAAGAAAACATAAATAACAGATAATATTTAAAATTTTAGCTAAACCGTTCACCAAATCAAACTATAGTCAATAGAAGGAAAATTCAGACTTATGGAACCTGAAAAATGTTATTCTAATCCTATTTCACCAGATATAAGAATGTGAAAATTGAGCGTGCGAAGCTAAAATCTATTATTATCAATATTTAATAGTTCTAAAGCAATAAATACCCATTATTCAGGCCAAATTCGTTCCATGTGTTCATTTTGATAGAAGAGCTTAACAGCTGATGCGCCAAACATTTGATATACACCAATACTAGGAATTGTTTTCCTGAGTTAATTTGATAGTAATGTTGCTTCTGTCGCCCGACCTAGGTTAGGGACCCTAAACGTTTCAGGTAATGTTGGGGTCGTATCAGATACAAACTTGCTCATTTTCGGGACGGTTCGGGTTCGGATAAGCCTTTCCTAATGTTTAGTTAGGGTAATCGTTAATAAACTGTGGCAACTGCGTTCCAAAGGCAGATACTGCTAGCAGCAACTCCTGTAAGACATGTTGTTTGCTTTGTGGGTCACACACTCGTCATGCAGCCTGGCTAGTTTCAGTAGAACTATGTGAGAAAAACCCACACATAGACTAGCTACCAGTCATAATTGCAATTTCATGTTAGCCAGTTATGCGGTTACTATAATTCGGTAGGGTCGCATCTCGTTACAGGCTAAGTTGGCAGCGATTCTGGTAGGTGTACTTTGTCATCATGACTCGTCCCTATTTCATGTTCTTTATAGCATCAAGAAATTTCTTATTACATTAATAAAACTAACATTAAAACTGGTACAGTATGAAAGTCAAATTATGTTATCAATTGAAAGATATTTATGGCGCTCAAAATGTGCCTTGATCATTTTAAAAAATTTCCGAAGTGAATAAATTTTTATACTACGCATTTTAGATTTTACATTTCCTTTGGAAATTGATGTATTGACCTCCGACAAATCAATTTTGGACTAAGTTTTTTATATAGATTTCTATGCTAGCACCAAGCCGAAGTACTTGCTTGTCGATATAAATTAGATGCCGCTTTTAACAGCTGCGCTTTTATCTATCGAATACTTAAAGTTGCGAGTCACTGGCTGAATTAAAATATTACGTGGATGGCTAAAATTTTAGCAGCATTATTTAGTGAATATAGGTACATCGTATGTATAATTTATATGTTTGATCCAGTATATATACATACATGCATTCAGTGTCCTACTGAAAAACATTTTTTGCCGTTGCACTTAACCTAGGGTAACACCAGACGTTGATTAAACAAAAAAGTGTATTTCAGTCATGCAGTTCCTGAGTGCGTACTGAGAGATGAACATGCCAGCATATTGTCATTGTTGGGAAAAATAGGTTCCGCATTTAAATAATTATCGCGATACTTTATTTAAATCCCAACTGGAAACTACACTAAATAAGATACACCATAAAATGTTTGAAATACCAGATGTTGATATGGCCGAATGTAAAGTCCAAACAAAGCAATTCCAGTAATCAAAGAAAAACTAACATGCCAGCATAATATTGACTCAATGAAATGTTAAAAGACAAAATATATGTAATTTTGGATTTTCAGTATAGAGTTTAGTCCGGTAACTCCCGCTATAAATGGTGCAACCCTTACAAAGTCAACAAATGTGTTATTTCCACATAGGACACATGTACTGTAAATATTTATTTTACGTGAAGCAACCAATTCCAAGCAATATTTGACAACAGCAAAGTTCTACTAAATTTTCGACAAACACAGATTTTTCCGTTGCGGAAAGGTTGTTACTTATTTATTTTTCCGCATTTCACCTAATGGTGTATGTGCTATGAACGTTAGAACCAAATCGGACCGACTGATCTCAAGTTGTGAATAACAGAACGCAGCCGACACGGTGTTGGTCCAAAATATGGGGTTTGAGAGCGTTATGGTCTTATAAAGGGTTTAATCGGTTTATATCATTATTACATGTAAGCTTGTTCATGTCACGTACCTTTGAAAATTTTGACTCTTTATGTTTGCCCCTTACGAGGTTATGCATGACAACATCTTAATCCGATCTGATTTTGGTCCAATATAAGGGTTTGTTAAACCCCTGCTTGCAAATAAAAGGATATACAGGCAAAAAACTTTCCTTGTATGTATCAATTTATGATCGCGTCTGAATGGTAAAAATATTAGGTAATTCCGGCGGTCGATTCTCGAGTTATATATGTTAATAAACATTGCGTTTTGTTAATATATTGTTTTTAGGTAACATGATAATGTATGTTAGGATAAATTAATTCAGTAATAATTGAAAAAACTACATTTTGCCATTGCTGTGCTATAATTGCCACGTTAATATAAGCCCAAAAGGGATCATGATTTTGTTGATTAATTAATGTCTGCATACGCATATGGTAAGCACAAAACGGTAATTATATTATTGTATATATACTATTCTGCTACATTGTGCTGAATTTAGGATAATAAATCTATCTATGCTTATTTTCACCTTGGTGTCTGTGTTACATATCAGCGTTCAGTTTGCAACACACATTAGGTTTTGTATAAATTTTTCAGTTTTGAAACGCTTCATCATTAAAATTTCAAATGATATTTGATATTTTATTTGCCAGTTTCAAATTGATAGTGTCCAAGTTATATATATTGAACTGCTATACTCTTATCTATTCCGGAAGCTCCAAAACTTTATACATTTATAATGTGAGTTCGTTTATATATAGTTGCATACCACACTGACATCCGTATCAAAATCCGTCATCTATTAAGTCACCGATTGAAGTTTTGTGGCAGTCTCATTATAAAGGTCTTTTATAAAATGTTTGACAAGAAAAATTTTAATAAAATCAATATGCTTTTAGATATTATGTACAAGAGATGTGTGCAGAAGATTTAGGGGGAAATCTATTATCGCGCACACACGGGTGCTTGTCGCAAGGAGAATACATACAGCTCAGAGAACAAGGGTAATATGATTCTGATGGTAGGTTGTAAACTTATCGCTCTCTAATATCCGTTGCTGTATCGCTGGGTGTTGTGGCTACAGTGTCGCTTGTGTGTATTTCTATCGCATCGCCTATAACTCAAACTAAACTGTCAACAACACGATATATCCAACATTTAATAGTCGTGCAACTTTTATTTATGCATTTGATCAACAACAATTTAGGTGGGTGACAGACAGATGGCGCATACTAGCTATCGTTTAACAATTATTATTATTATTAAAATTTAGGTATTTGGCTTGATTTAGGTGGTTATTATGGGATATAATAGATACGGCTCGAATAAATTTTTGAGAAATTTTTTTGGGGTAAAGCTCGCACAACAAAACTTTTCTTCATACATTTGCAAGAGCCACGACAAACGTCTCTGATTAAGTACTGCTATACCGATCGATTGATTGATATATACTAATAATACCATGCAGTATTTGATATTTTTAAATTTTAGGGAACATTTATTAAGCTAAATCAAAAAAATTAATTGAGCTAAATTAATCGTACACTTGGCTTTTTTGGTGTAATTCATGGCTTGTCGTATGTGCAATAGCAAATAATTTTTCAATCCATACTGTGTGAACAAATAATCTTTATGCTGTTCACGTTATAATGTAACCTGTACTCGCGACCCTACCGTATAGACAGTGTTGTAGCGAAGCGAGCCGTATATAATGGGTGAGTCTCTTTAGCTTTTAAACGATAAACATGTGTAATGGTTAGCACTCAGGACTATGAATCCTGCGATGTGAATTTAAGTCTCAGTTAAACCTCCAACTGTATTGAAGCAAGTTCCAGTGGATAAAATATTTCAAATTTCAAAATGTAAGATTTGTTTAAGGTTTAGCTATGAATGACTGAGATATATTATTTGTGATTATTAATTAGCCGTTTAGTTTGAAAGTATTGTCTATGGTTTGATCTAGCTGGCAAATATTTAAAATCAATACGCGCTAATCCCAACGATCCCCAACTCAACACAATGTATTAGGCATGTCACAAAAGACCACTGAAAAATCTGCTGATAAATTCCATACTAAATTTTCACTAGTCTCATGTGAAAATAGGAAATATGCTCCTACAAGCCCTCCTTATTCCCTTAAGATAAGCGAGCAATGATTGGTCACTCAATTGCTAGAGCTGCTCAAGCGCTGCTTAGTGAAACAAAGACCATTCATTTGTTAGCAAAGCGTTCTTAACGCCCGCTCCAGTTTGTTATAATTTCTTTTAGGCGTATCTGGTATGCTGTCATGTGTATCACTAGTGAAGCTCGCTTGCGAGCCAGAATTCGCATCGTAAGAACAATCCCCCGAAGCAGAAGTGTGAAAAATACTTGCCACACAATATTTTTGACACTCGCAATGAGCTTATCAGCCAGAAAAACCCATATCCGACACTAAACACAACAATAAACACACATTCAGGTGCTTTTCCCGCGACTTCTCACCAAAAAATTTCGAAAACGTCATTTTTTATTCCAAGTTGAACCATAAGTGTAAAAAATATTTGCCCAACAATATTTTTGACGCTTGATGAGTTTATCTGCCCAGAAACCCCATATAAGACACTAACAGAAACAAAAACACACATTTAGGTGCATTTCCCACGACTTTTCACCAAGTATGAAATTTGGCGCAACTATAAAGCTTATAGATTCAAGATTGCAAAGAATAGTCGAAAAACTTGTTATATATCATTAGAAATCCCTAATAAAGCTACATGGCATAGGCCTGTTACGTTTGCGGATACCTCGCGTACTTATTTAGAAAAGTCGCAAAAGCTGGAGGGGTGCCCGAAAAATGGGTCCAAAATGACGTTATTTTGTTCCATAACTTTTCTCACGGCAAAAAATTCAAAAATCGGGCTCCGTCACTACACCGTAAATCAACGATCCGGTTCGGGCTCCGTTTCCATGAGCTAAATCAACCGTTTTGGCATCCAAAATCCGCAAAACCGTTATCGAGATCCAGGTGCGACACACAGACGCACACAGACAGGACCTCCTCAACTCCCTTACAGAGCCAAAATTGAAAATTCTCGTTTACGATAACATCATATTTTCAAACCTAGTTAAAATTTTTCAAGCAAGAGTTGAAATTTTAGCCAGTGGGATCACCTCGAAAGGACTTAATAGAGAATTCGTTTTCATTGCCCAACAGAACTCGCTGTGACATTTCGTCAAAATCGTTAAGAAAGGTGTTTGAAACCGTTATCCAGCCTTGAGGGGAGATGATTGATATCATGATCAAGCTGATCACTATTTTTCACCAAAGTATCCATAAGCGCAACTTTAGCTTCTGCCTCAAAAAAATTAATTTTCTACCTCCTCGTGCTTAGGCTATCAATTTTCCGAATATGTGCTACGAACTTATAAATAGACGTACTCGCATGAAATTTAGACGAATTTAGTTCTTGTATTTCAATAAAGCACTTTTAACCCCGATAATTAAATTGAGTCTAGGTGGCACCTCCACCTATAGCGAAGCGACCCCTTATGGATAAAAATCTTTAACTTTCCAACGATACACTTGTGTAATGTTCACTCAGGACCTACGACTCCACGTACTATATAAATATATAATCACTTAGCTTAATATTACTAAGATAAATAATAGTGCGGCCATGAAATAATGAATTCTGACAAGGTAGATATAAGAATCTAAATAATGAATTAATATATTAATATTTGAGCAAGTTTGTGAACTATGCGGTGGATACTAAAATTCTCATCTAAGCTCTGCCTTAAGCTTAGCTTACCTTAATCAATAGCATGAAAATCGGAGGCCCACTGTGCTCTCAGCAAAAAATCTTTGCCAGCCACAGCCATTCTGATCTCGAACCCCGAGTTTTTTTTTTTTTTTTTTTTTTTTTTTTTTTTTTTTTTTTTTTTTTTTTTTTTTTTTTTTTTTTTTTTTTTTTTTTTTTTTTTTTTTTTTTTTTTTTTTTTTTTTTTTTTTTTTTTTTTTTTTTTTTTTTTTTTTTTTTTTTTTTTTTTTTTTTTTTTTTTTTTTTTTTTTTTTTTTTTTTTTTTTTTTTTTTTTTTTTTTTTTTTTTTTTTTTTTTTTTTTTTTTTTTTTTTTTTTTTTTTTTTTTTTTTTTTTTTTTTTTTTTTTTTTTTTTTTTTTTTTTTTTTTTTTTTTTTTTTTTTTTTTTTTTTTTTTTTTTTTTTTTTTTTTTTTTTTTTTTTTTTTTTTTTTTTTTTTTTTTGTTTTTTTTTTATTTTTTTTTTTTTTTTTTTTTTTTTTTTTTTTTTTTTTTTTTTTTTTTTTTTTTTTTTTTTTTTTTTTTTTTTTTTTTTTTTTTTTTTTTTTTTTTTTTTTTTTTTTTTTTTTTTGTTTTTTTTTTTTTTTTTTTTTTTTTTTTTTTTTTTTTTTTTTTTTTTTTTTTTTTTTTTTTTTTTTTTTTTTTTTTTTTTTTTTTTTTTTTTTTTTTTTTTTTTTTTTGTTTTTTTTTTTTTTTTTTTTTGTTTTTTTTGTTTTTTTTTTTTTTTTTTTTTTTTTTTTTTTTTTTTTTTTTTTTTTTTTTTTTTTTTTTTTTTTTTTTTTTTTTTTTTTTTTTTTGAAATATATTAGCTTATCGTAAAGCGAGGCTGAGAAATTGTCATAAGGGTCGGAATCGGCTTTGAAATCCAGAAATATATGACGATAATGGAAAATTAACGAAAAACTGAAATTATTGATATATATGGATATATTCCTTCCAGTTACAATATTATAATTTTCAATGTGCTAACGAGCGTGCCTTACATTGCTGCTAGGTTGACTTGTGAAGGTGTCGAAAACAAAAATTTTGAAAATAGCGAGTTATTTATTTTACCTGGATTTATGCGCCTTACTTTAAGTACTGTTAATTCTGCCTTCTTTGGGCCTATAGCTAAATATTTTCTCTGTAATACAATCTTCTGAACTGGGCGTAATTTAATATTTGTGCAGTAGTCCTTCCCGGCTGTCAAACCTTGAGACATAGTCGCTACCGGCTCGCACAAACATACTAGCATAGTTTAGCTATTTATATGATGTATGAAGGGCCGGATTTGGTTACGCCTTTTCTGTCATGAGCCGGAATTTGCTCGTGCAATACAATTGGTTCGAGGTGATGTATCTTAAAGTAAACGATGCTTTACAACCGGAACAATTTGTACGTTACAAGGCGCTGAAATACACGGAAATGCGAACATTTACGCATTATTAGTAGGCCCGTAATATAAATATAAAGATATATTGTTTTTAGAGGGACCCGTATATATGAAGGTGGCACAATGTGGACTTAATCATAGTAACTATGTCAGTGAAACATGTTTTGGTACAAATTGGGATTAATTTTAGCTTATGGTTTTCGGTGTGCCACGGAGACCACGCTATTCACCGAATTTGTTAAATAGTTGCACCAACCACCCTGCCCAGATAGCTAAATCATATTTCGCGGCAAAGTAATTTATGAATATATTATTTATCTAAGTTTGCCTAATTTTGAAACAAATGTACCGCCAACGAATAGTGGAAAGAAAGTACATTGGCAAAAACTAATGTTTTTCTACTGAGATATGCATTTCTATCCCATTTATTGTAGCATTTAAATTTTCTCAAGTTTAAATAGAATCCATTATTTTTTTGGTTGTTTGTAGTTATCAAACGCAGTTGCGTTTGTTACCATAATATCTATTAAAACCTATTAAACAAGAGGTTAGTCTAATAAAATTTTGAAGGACGATACTATTATAAAGGGAAACGGTATTTTAAGGGCAGGTGCGATACAAACAACTACCGTTTTTAAATCATTACCACAAGCATCCTGAACCTATAGCTAATGTAGCTGCCAATATACAGCTAAGAATACAATAAAATTGCAGTAAATATATAAGTACTTACGGCAATTTATAACTCGAATCCTCCAAATATTACTACAAAACGAAACACTAAAACTCACAACTGTAGCCGAAAGAAATTGCTTCCAAACGACCACCATCACAAAGCAATTAATGATTAGTCGACAATTGTAATTCACCAGATGACTAAGAGTACCGTATTACTTGGTCATTCCCCAAACGACGATTTAAATCACAACAACTGAATTAATTCGAAAGCCACTCTCAAATAAATATAAAATGGTGATCAAAAATCACAACTTTTAAGTATAGTTGGTCAAAAGTTTACATCGATCATCCATGGGAACAACAGCGGTAGTAAACTTCCATGTTGAATTGGTATTATCTCAAAAAATTTTTACAAGAAAAATAACCCCATTATAATTGAAGTGACTAAAGTTTTGACTACTGCGAATATACTGTTTCATGTTTGGAAATACAATGCGCGAGTAAACTTAAGGTGACCCCTCCAACCATCCTAATTTTTATTTTTATATAAAATTTGTTACGGAACGCTTTTTAGTCAATTGAAGTCCGGCGTATAACTGTTCGCGAACACAGCGTTCGCGGTCGAAATCTCACCATTTTGTGTTCGCAATCATTCAGTAAAATTACCCATATTTTGAACGAAAATTTGTCGTTTTGATTTTGACGAGGCTTTTGCATTGGATTTGTTCGCAAACATTGAATAATACAAATTTAATGCTCATGTATTAGGGAAGATAATTTCTGCAAATTGAAACCGCCGAAATTCTGTTCGAACACAATGTATAATTTCTGGCATTGAATTTTATTTTTCAAATTTCCGGTAGCTAAAAACCGAATGAAATTAAGCCATTTTTCCATAAAAAGGGTTTGGAATTCGATATTGGTAATGACAAAATAGGATGGTTGGCGGTAATCTTATATTTACTCACGCATAAGGTTTCACTAGGTGTTTAAATGTTTCCTATTTTGAATTTAAAAGATACTTGAGTTTAGTTCGAAGTAGTATCTTATAAAATTTTTTGATTTGCTAAAAATTAGCAATGCCTATCTTTTCCGTTTTGAAACTCCCACATATAGATAAACCACTTTCTTTGGGATTGTAGTAAACCGAAACTATCAGTACCACCAATAAGTACCGATAATATGCGACTATGTTGAAGATCGTGACACTTTCAGGTTTGTGTTGTTAATGTTGCGGTACGTCGCGGTCGTTTTGGACCAAACTTCCTCCTCCACCCACAAGTTGAAGACCCACATTGTAAGTTTTATAATTGATATGCCGCGCTTCTTTCTTGGACCACCAAATTCATACCTCCAAACAATGTTTTTGCAACAACGAACAATGAGAAGTCCGACTTTTTGAGTACTAAATTCAAACAACCAGGTACCGTAGAGTCGAACTTTACTATTAAATTCGCGAAAGTTTAACAAGAATACTTGGCATCCGAACAAGACGGTGTCTGAATTTAATAGTCAAAAAGATAGTGGATATGTGGATTTAATGGTAAGAACATCCTGGGGTATGGACATGGTTTCACGGGACACGTTGGGCGCATGGACTTGGTGGTCCAAGAACATGGCGGAATTATTCACACACTCATTATGCACCACGACCATGACGCACTACGGATGAAAACAATAAATATATTACAGAGGTCATTCTTCAGCAAAGTTGCATATCATTTGATATCGTAGTGAGGACGGTGCCAGTTGACGCTAACGGCATTAATTAGTTAAAGCTATAAACGTAGAGATCCATTTGTTGGTACGATCAGCAATTAAAGTTCTACCGGACGCTGTGGCTAATGCGGCCTTCACGTTAATAATGTCACCAACGTTTGCAACCATGTACACCACGCAGTGTCAGGCACATGCTTGACAACATGGTGTCTAGAGCACCATGTTTTTAATAAATTTTTTGAAAGGAGCTAGTTGCGCGTATTACAACTCTCGAAGGTCATGCTACTTCAACATTCCACATATTCCGGATTACTTCCGCATTCCAGGGAAATTACGCATTCCACACATTACAGGGAACTTCCGCATTACCCTGAGATTTGTTTACATGTGGGTAGCTGGGATTTGTTTACTTCCGGATTTGTTTATTTCCGGGAAAAATCTGGGATTTATTTACTTCCGGATTTGTTTACTTCTGGTTCAAATGATTAATTGTCCATGTTTAACTACCCAAAAAATAATGATTAATTACCCTAAAATTATGATTAATTACCATGATTAATTACCCATGATTAATTACTCTAAAATTATTATTAATTACCATGATTAATTACCCATGATTAATTGCCCTAAAATTATGATTAATTACCCTATTTTAATGATTAATTACCCAAATTTTTGATTAATTACCCTAAAATTATGATTAATTGCCCTAAAATAATGATTAATTACCCTAAAATTATGATTAATTACCCTATTTTAATGATTAATTACCTAAATTTTTGATTAATTACCCTAAAATTATGATTAATCACCCAACCGAGAGGGGGAGGGGGGCAAAACCCGCCTTTTTCATCTACTCACACCGTTAGCTACAAATTTGACGCGAATTAACTATAACGGACACAGTCTGTAGCTAATACGGTTTATTAGTCAACTGTCCTGTGTAGGTTTTTCTAAATTTACGATGTTTGTATCTAGCCCATATGAATATTGCACAAATAGTTCCCAACACAGACAAAAAAACTGCCATAAGATACGGTGTGCCTGACACTGTCGAGAAGTTGTAATACGCGCAACTAGCTACCTTTCAAAAAATTTATTAAAAACATGGGGGTGTCTAAGACACCATGTTGTCAAACAGTGTGCCTGACACTGCGTGGTGTACATAGGTTGCAAACGTTGGTGACATTATAACGTGAACGCCGCATTAGCCACAGCGTACAAGTAAAACTTTTAATTGCTGATCGTACCAACAAATGGATCTCTGCGTTTTATAGCTTTAACTAATTAATAACTTCGTTAGCGTCAACTGGCACGATTTCCTCACTACGAAATATCAGATGATATGCAACTTTGCTGAAGAATGTGACACTCTGTAATATATTTATTGTTTTCATCCGTAGTGCGTCATGGTCGTGGTGCATAATGAGTGTGTGAATAATTCCGCCATGTTCTTGGACCACCAAGTCCATGCGCCCAACGTGTCCGTGGAGAACCATGTCCATACCCCAGGATGTTCTTACCATTAAATCCACATATCCACTATCTTTTTGACTATTAAATTCAGACACCGTCTTGTTAGGATGCCAAGTATTCTTGTTAAACTTTCGCGAATTTAATAGTAAAACTTTCGACTCTACGGTAACCTGGTTGTTTGAATTTAGTACTCAAAAAGTGGGACTACATATTCAGTTGTCCAAAAACATTGTTTGGAGGTATGAATTTGGTGGTCCAAGAAACACGGCGTGTGGATTATGTTTAGAACTTACAATGTGGGTCTTCAACTTGTGGGTGGAGGAGGAAGTTTAGGTCCAAAACGACCGCGACGTACCGCGGACGTAAACAACACAAAACCCTGAACAGTGTCACGATCTTCAACATAGTCGCATATTATCGGTACTTCTTGGTGGTACTGATAGTTTCGGTTTACTACAATCCCAACAGAAAGTGGTTTATCTATATGTCGGGAGTTTCAAAACGGAAACAGCGTAGGCATTTACTAATTTTTAGCAAATCAAAAAATTTTATGAGTATACTTGAACTAAACTCAAGTATCTTTTAAATTCAAATCAGGAAACATTTAAACACCTAGTGAAACCTTATGCGTGAGTAAATATAAGATTACCCCGCCAACCATCCTATTTTGTCATTACCAATATCGAATTCCAAACCCTTTTTATGGAAAAATGGCTTAATTTCATTCGGTTTTTAGCTACCGGAAATTTGACAAAATAAAATTCAATGCCAGAAATTATACATTGTGTTCGAACAGAATTTCGGCGGTTTCAATTTGCAGAAATTCTGTTCCCTAATACATGAGCATTTAAATTTGTATTATTCAATGTTTGCGAACAAATCCAATGCAAAAGCCTCGTCAAAATCAAAACGACAAATTTTCGTTCTCAAAAATATGGGTAATTTTACTTGAATGATTGCGAACACAAAATGGTCAGATTTCGACCGCGAACGCTGTGTTCGCGAACAGTTATACGCCGGACTTCAATTGACTAAAAAAGCGTTCCGTAACAAATTTTATACAAAAATAAAAATTAGGATGGTTGGAGGGGTCACCTTAAGTTTACTCGCGCATTGTATTTCCAAACATGAAACAGTATACTCGCAGTAGTAAAACTTTAGTCACTTCAATTATAATGGGTTTATTTTACTTGTAAAAATTTTTTGAGATAATACCAATTCAACATGGAAGTTTACTACCGCTGTTGTTCCCATGGATGATCGATGTAAACTTTTGACCAACTATACTTAAAAGTTGTGATTTTTGATCACCATTTTATATTTATTTGAGAGTGGCTTTCGAATTAATTCAGTTGTTGTGATTTAAATCGTCGTTTGGGGAATGACCAAGTAATACGGTACTCTTAGTCATCTGGTGAATTAGATTGTCGAGGCTGATCATTAATTGCTTTGTGATGGTGGTCGTTTGGAAGCAATTTCTTCAGCTCATACAAGTTTTAGTGTTTCGTTTTGTAGTAATATTTTGGAGGATTCGAGTTATAAATTGCCGTAAGTACTTATATATTTACTGCAATTTTATTGTATTCTTAGCTGTATATTGGCAGCTACATTAGCTATAGGTTAGGATGCTATGTGGTAATGATTTAAAAACGGTAGTTGTTTGTATCGCACCTGCCCTTAAAATACCGGTTTCCCTTTATAATAGTATGGTCCTCAAAAATTTTATTAGACTAACCTCTTGTTTAATAGGTTTTAATCGATGTTATGGTAACAAACGCAACTGCATTTGATAATTACAAACAACCAAAAAAATAATGGATTCTACCTAAACTTTAAAATTTAAATGCTACAATAAATGGGATAGAAATGCATATCTAGTAGAAAAACATTAGTTTTTGCCAATGTACTTTCTTTTCCACTATTCGTTGGCGGTACATTTGTTTCAAAATTAGGCAAACTTAGATCGAATAATACTATTCGTGAGATACTTTGCCGCGAAATACTGGTTTAGCTATGGGCAGGGTGGTTGGCATCCCGGTTGCTTTTAACAAATTCGGTGAATAGCGTGGTCTCCGTGGCACACCGAAAACTCCGTAAGCTAAAATTAATCCCCAATTTGTACCAAAACATGTTTCACTGAGCATCGTTATATAAACTGTTGAGGTCCACATTGTGCCACCTTTATATATACGGTACCTCTAAAAACAATATATCTTATATTTATATTACGGGCCTACTAATAGCGTAAATGTTCGCATTTCCGTGTATTTCAGCGCACCCTTGTTGTAACATACAATTGTTCCGGTTGTAAAGCATCGTTTACTTTAAGATACGTGCACCTAGGACCGAATTCTCTCACAGAGCAAATTCCGGCTCATGACAGAAAAGGCGTAACCAAATCCGGCCCTTCATACATCATATAAATAGCTAAACTATGCTAGTATGTTTGTGCGAGCCGGTAGCGACTATGTCTCAAGGTTTGACAGCCGGGAAGGACTACTGCACAAATATTAATTACGCCCAGTTCAGAAGATTGTATTACAGAGAAAATATTTAGCTATAGGCCCAAAGAAGGCAGAATTAACAGTACTTAAAGTAAGGCGCATAAATCCAGGTAAAATAAATAAGTAAATATCGCTATTTTCAAAATTTTTGTTTAGACGCCTTTCACAAGTCAACCTAGCAGCAATGTAAGGCACGCTCGTTCACACATGAAAATTATAATATTGTAACTGGAAGGAATATATCCATATATATCAATAATTTCAGTTTTTCGTTGATTTTCCATTATCGTCATATATTTCTGGATTTCAAAGCCGATTCCGACCCTTATGACAATTTCTCAGCCTCGCTTTACGATAAGCTAATATATTTGCAGTTTATACGTCGGTACAAAAAATGTCATACTGGCTAATCGCGGCAAGAGTAATCAAGCTTGGCTTTAGAGTCGCGGTAGACTGTGACAAAATTCGGCCCTGCCGCACACATATTAATGTAAATGATGCATAATATTAATACGGTTCTCTTTATTTTTTCGATTTTAATGTACAAGGTGCCCGTTACAGGACTTTCATGAATTTTTTAAAATAATTTTTGACACTGCTGAAAACATTTCTAAATGTGAATATTTTCAATGTTGCTGCGCACAACTTCCGGTTTTAGAGTTGTTTGAATAATTTATTGTTGCAAATTTTTTTCTAAACATTTGTATTGAAGAACCAAGTCAAATAACAAACCTGCTGAAGTACGGTAAAAATATCCACAATTTTTGGCAAAAATCGTACATTTGTTAGAAATTCAACGAATTTCTCTCTCCTTTTGCAATAAAATCTTTTATAATTAAAGCGTATAAATATTTCGTAAAAAAGGCTTTAATTTTAGAACTGAAGTGGAGCTACATATATATTCCGACAATTATTGATCGCTATGTATTCTCGTCTAATGAGCGAGCCACTACCAATCGAAAAGCTAGTGCCGTTTATTTCGAATTTTATTTCTTAATTTAATAGCCTTACGGCACCTTGTTTTTAACGCTGTCTAGTTAAGCAGTAGTTATTTAAAGCTAAGACGTGGCGCTGATTTCGACTTTAACCAATTTTCGGGGTTTGAGATCAGAATGGCTGCTGCAAAGATTTTTTGCTGAGAGCACAGTGGGCCTCCGATTTTCATGCTATTGATTAAGGTAAGCTAAGCTTAAGGCAGAGCTTAGATGAATCGTAGTATCCACCGCATAGTTCACAAACTTGCTCAAATATTAATATATTAATTCATTATTTAGATTCTTATATCTACCTTGTCAGAATTCATTATTTCATGGCCGCACTATTATTTATCTTAGTAATATTAAGCTAAGTGATTATATATTTATATAGTACGTGGAGTCGTAGGTCCTGAGTGAACATTACACAAGTGTATCGTTGGAAAGTTAAAGATTTTTATCCATAAGGGGTCGCTTCGCTATAGGTGGAGGTGCCACCTAGACTCAATTTAATTAATCGGGTTAAAAGAACTTTATTGAAATACAAGAACTAAATTCGTCTAAATTTCATGCGAGTACGTCTATTTATAAGTTCGTAGCACATATTTGGTTAATTTATAGCCTAAACACGAGGAGGTAGAAAATTAATTTTTTTGAGGCAGAAGCTAAAGTTGCGCTTATGGATACTTTGGTGAAAAATAGTGATCAGCTTGATCATGATATCAATCATCTCCCCTCAAGGCTGGATAACGGTTTGAAACACCTTTCTAATGATTTTGACGAAATGTCACAGCGAGTTCTGTTGGGCAATGAAAACGAATTCTCTATTAAGTCCTTTCGAGGTGATCCCACTGGCTAAAATTTCAACTCTTGCTTTAAAAATTTTAACTAGGTTTGAAAAATAATTGATGCTAATTGAAAACGAGAATTTTCAATTTTGGCTCTGGAGGGGGATTGAGGAGGTCCTGTCTGTGTGTGTCTGTGTGTCGCACCTGGATCTCGATAACGGTTGGGCGGATTTTGATGCCAAAATGGTCGATTTAGGTGTGGTGACGGAGCCCGAACCGCAATGGTCGATTTAGGTGTAGTGACGGAGCCTGATTTTTTAATTTTTTGCCGTGAGAAAAGTTATGGGACAAAATAACGTCATTTGGACCCATTTTTGGGCATCCCCTCTAGTTTTTGCGACTTTTCTAAATAAGTACGCGAGTTATCCGCAAACTAATAGGCCTATTCTATGTAGCTTTACCAGGGCTTTCTAATGATATATAACAAGTTTTGCGAACGCTTCCCAATCTGGAGTCTATAAGCTTATAGTTGCGCCAAATTTCATATTTGGTGAAAAGTCGTGGGAAATGCACCTAAATGTGTGTTTTTGTTGCTTTTAGTGTCTTATATGGGGTTTTCTGGGCAGATAAACTCATTGCAAGTGTTAAAAATATTGTTGGGCAAATATTTTTTACACTTATGGTTCAAACTTGGAATAAAAAATGACGTTTTCGAAATTTTTTGGTGAGAAGTCGCGGGAAAAGCACCTGAATGTGTGTTTATTGTTGGTTTTAGTGTCGGATATGGGTTTTTCTGGGCCGATAAGCTCATTGCGAGTGTCAAAAATATTGTGTGGCAAGTATTTTTCACACTTCTGCTTCGGGGGATTGTTCTTACCACGCGAATTCTGGCTCGCAAGCGAGCTTCACTAGTGATACACATGACAGCATACCAGATACGCCTAAAAGAAATTATAACAAACTGGAGCGGGCGTTAAAGAACGCTTTGCTAACAAATGAATGGTCTTTGTTTCACGAAGCAGCGCTTGAGCAGCTCTAGCAATTGAGTGACCAATCATTGCTCGCTTATCTTAAGGCAATAAGGAGGGCTTGTAGGAGCATATTTCCTATTTCCACATGAGACTAGTGAAAATTTACAACGGAATTTATCAGCAGATTTTTCAGTGGTCTTTCGTGACATGCCTAATACACTGCGTCGAGTTGGGGATCGTTGGGTTTAGCGCGATTGATTTCAAATATTTGCCAGCTAGATCAAACCATAGACAATACTTTCAAACGAAACGGCTAATTAATAATCACAAATAATATATCTCAGTCATTCATAGCTAAACCTTAAACAAATCTTACATGTTGAAATTTGAAATATTTTATCCACTGGAACTCGCTTCAATACAGTTGGAGGTTCAACTGAGACTTAAATTCACATCGCAGGATTCATAGTCCTGAGTGCTAACCATTACACATGTTTATCGTTTAAAAGCTAAAAATAAATTTTACCCATTATATACGGCTCGCTTCGCTACAACACTGTCTATACGGTAGGGTCGCGAGTACAGGTTACATTATAACGTGAACACAGCATAAAGATTATTTGTTCACACAGTATGGATTGAAAAATTATTTGCTATTGCACATACGACAAGCCATGAATTACACCAAAAAAGCCAAGTGTACGATTAAATTAGCTCAATTAATTTTTTTGATTTAGCTTAATAAATGTTCCCTAAAATTTAATAATATCAAATACTGCATGGTATTATTAGATATATCAATCAATCGATCGGTATAGCAAGACGAAATCAGAGACGTTTGTCGTGGCTCTTGCAAACGTACGAAGAAAAGTTTTGTTGTGCAGCTTTACCCCAAAAAAATTTCTCAAAAATTTATTCGAGCCGTATCTATTATATCCCATAATAACCACCGAAATCAAGCCAAATACCTAAATTTTAATAATAATAATAATTGTTAAACGATAGCTGATATGCGCCATCTGTCTGTCACCCACCTAAATTGTTGTTGATCAAATGCATAATAAAAGTTGCACGACATCAAATGTTGGATATATCGTGTTGTTGACAGTTTAGTTTAGTTGTAGGTGATGCGATAGAAATACACACAAGCGACACTGCAACCACAACACCCAGCGATACAGCAACGGATATTAGAGAGCGATAAGTTTACAACCTACCATCAGAATCATATTACCCTTGTTCTCTGAGCTGTATGTAGTTCTCTTGCGACAAGCACCCGTGTGTGCGCGATAAAAGATTTCCCCCTAATCTTCTGCACACATCTCTTGTACATAATATCTAAAAGCATATTGATTTTATTAAAATTTTTCTTGTCAAACATTTTATAAAAGACCTTTATAATGAGACTGCCACAAAACTTCAATCGGTGACTTATAGATGACGGATTTTGATACGGATGTCAGTGTGGTATGCAACTATATATAAACGAACTCACATTATAAATGTATAAAGTTTTGGAGCTTCCGGAATAGACCAGAGTATAGCAGTTCAATATATATAACTTGGACACTATCAATTTGAAACTGGCAAATAAATATCAAATATCATTTGAAATTTTAATGATGATGCTTCAAAACTGAAAAATTTATACAAAACCGACGTGTGTTGCAAACTGAACGCTGATATGTAACACAGACACCAAGGTGAAAATAAGCATAATATATTTATTATCCTAAATTCAGCACAATGTAGCAGAATAGTATATATACAATATAATTACCGTTTTGTGCTTACCATATGCGTATGCAGACATTAATTAATCAACAAAATCATGATCCCTTTTGGGCTTATATTAACGTGGCAATTATAGCACAGCAATGGCAAAATGTAGTTTTTTCAATTATTACTGAATGAATTTATCCTAACATACATTATCATGTTACCTAAAAACAATATATTAATAAAACGCAATGTTTATTGCAACATATATAACTCGAGAATCGACCGCCGGAATTACCTAATATTTTTACCATTCAATGCGATCATAAATTGATACATACAAGGAAAGTTTTTTGCCTGTATATCCTTTTATTTGCAAGCAGGGGTTTAACAAACCCTTATATTGGACCAAAATCAGATCGGATTAAGATGTTGTCGTATATAACCTCGTAAGGGGCAAACATAAAGTGTTAAAATTTTCAAAGGTACGTGACATGAACAAGCTTACATGTAATAATGATATAAACCGATTAAGCCCTTTATAAGACCATAACGCTCTCAAACCCCATATTTTGGACCAACACCGTGTCGGCTGCGTTCTGTTATTCACAACTTGAGATCAGTCGGTCCGATTTGGTTCGAACATTCATAGCACATACACCATTAGGTGGAAGGCCTGTAAAATAAATAAGTAACAACCTTTCCGCAACGGAAAAATCTGTGTTTGTCGAAAATTTAGTAGAACTTTGCTGTTGTCAAATATTGCTTGGAATTGGTTGCTTCACGTAAAATAAATATTTACAGTACATGTGTCCTATGTGGAAATAACACATTTGTTGACTTTGTAAGGGTTGCACCATTTATAGCGGAGTTACCGGACTAAACTCTATACTGAAAATCCAAAATTACATATATTTTGTCTTTTAACATTTCATTGAGTCAATATTATGCTGGCATGTTAGTTTTTCTTTGATTACTGGAATTGCTTTGGTTGGACTTTACATTTGGCCATATCAACATCTGGTATTTCAAACATTTTATGGTGTATCTTATTTAGTGTAGTTTCCAGTCGCGATTTAAATAAAGTATCGCGATAATTATTTAAATGCGGAACCTATTTTTCCCAACAACCACAATATGCCGGCATGTTCATCTCTCAGTACGCACTCAGGAACTGCATGACTGAAATACACTTTTTTGTTTAATCAACGTCTGGTGTTACCCTAGGTTAAGTGCAACGGCAAAAAATGTTTTTCAGTAGGACACTGAATGCATGTATGTATATATACTGGATCAAACATATAAATTATACATACGATGTACCTATATTCAATAAATAATGCTGCTAAAATTTTAGCCATCCACGTAATATGGAATTTAGCCAGTGACTCGCAACTTTAAGTATTCGATAGATAAGCGCAGCTGTTAAAAGCGGCATCTAATTTATATCGACAAGCAAGTACTTCGGCTTGGTGCTAGCATAGAAATCTATATAAAAAACTTAGTCCAAAATTGATTTGTCGGAGGTCAATACATCAATTTCCAAAATGCGTAGTCCAAAATGCGTAGTATAAAAATTTATTCACTTCGGAAATTTTTTAAAATGATCAAGGCACATTTTGAGCGCCATAAATATCTTTCAATTGATAACATAATTTGACTTTCATACTGTACCAGTTTTAATGTTAGTTTTATTAATGTAATAAGAAATTTCTTGATGCTATAAAGAACATGAAATAGGGACTGAGTCATGATGACAAATATCTACCAGAACCGTGCGAACGAGCCTGTAACGAGATGCGACCCTACCCGAACCGATAGTAACCGCATAACTGGCTAACATGAAATTGCAATTATGACTGGTAGCTAGTCTATGTGTGGGTTTTCTCACATAGTTCTACTGAAACTAGCCAGGCTGCATGACGAGTGTGTGACCCACAAAGCAAACAACATGTCTTACAGGAGTTGCTGCTAGCAGTATCTGCCTTTGCAACGCAGTTGCCACAGTTTATTAACGATTACCCTAACTAAACATTAGGAAGGCTTATCCGAACCCGAACCGTCCCGAAAATGAGCAAATTTCAATCCGATACGACCCCAACATTACCTGAAACGTTTAGGGTCCCTAACCTGAAGGTTGCTAACAGAAGCAACATTACTATCAAATTAACTCAGGAAAACAATTCCTAGTATTGGTGTATATCAAATGTTTGGCGCATCAGCTGTTAAGCTCTTCTATCAAAATGAACACATGGAAACTGAATTTGGCCTGAATGGGGGTATCCATCGCTTTAGAACTATTAAATATTGATAATAATAGATTTTAGCTTCGCACGCTCAATTTTCACATTCTTATATCTGGTGAAATAGGATTAGAATAACATTTTTTCAGGTTCCATAAGTCTGAATTTTCCTTCTATTGACTATAGTTTGATTTGGTGAACGGTTTAGCTAAAGTTTTAAATATTATCTGTTATTTATGTTTTCTTCAACCATATTACATGATCACCAACTATGCAGAAATAGTAGAGTAACGAGCCTAAACTTAAGCGCCACATCAATGTAAATTTCATAACCAACCAGTAGACTGAAATAGCTGGACCAAGATGCCTGACTACATGTCTTGTATAGCATATTTACGCTTCATAAGTATAATATATACAATAATTCCATCTATTTTCATTAAATGGGGAAAAACAGTTTCGGCGACTAAATCATCCAAACTCAACTGTTTATCATATATATATCTACCGCCGTATCCTTGGCATCTCGCTTCGAGATTATATTTCTAACGAGGATATTCGACAGCGGTGCCAGCCATAACACACTGTTAGATATACAATAACGTGGCGACGTCTCAGCTGGCTTGGTCCGGTGCTGCACATGAAACCTGGCCGGTTCCCTAAGATGGTACTTTTTTCGCCACCAGCCGATTGGAAGCGACCAAGAGGAAGAACATTCCGGACATGGGGACGAGCTGTCAAACGTGAGATGGAGCCCGCTTTCGGTGACATTCCACGTCGCAGATGGCCTCGCAGCGCGTTCTCTGTGATGATGTCCGTGGCGGCCGATCATGACGAATGGACAAGCCGACTTCAGATGATGATGGCGCTCCGCATCGACGGCGTCCAGTAAGATACCAGTAGGATATAAATGCGAGGTTTGGCACGTATTTATTAATGAGCTACAATTTTTTCAGCATGCCCGTAAAAATGCCTGTAATGCCTGCTACGCTGATGCATGACTGTAATGTTTCAGCATGCCTTTGGCATGCCTGTAATGCTAACGTAAATGCAAGTGCAAGTGTATTTTACGCACAGCCACCTCCTCCCATACAATGCATCAAAAATCTAAATTTTAATTTTGGTCAAACCGTAGTTAAGACCATTAGCTATCATCTATTATTTAGAATATTTCATGAGGTTATAGGCAAACAATAAAACTGGGAGTTAGAAAAACCTATCCAGGGTAAAAATAGTTCAGCTAAAACACTGTACAGGCAAAGAAGGATATTTTAAAAATACAATCCGGCCTTCTATTACTTTCATAAGTTGTCAAGCTAAAAATCTGGTTTAAATAAAACTTTTGTTGTTTTGGGATGACTCTCGATGATCTATAGCCAGGCACCGGTACAGTACATTATTTATATCTATGTCATTAACTACTATATATATATTCGAGTAACTCGTTGACTATCGTTGCCTCATAGCATTAGACGATGTATTGTTAGCCAAAAGTAGAACAGTAAACACCTAACCAAGTGATTTAAGCGTACGGTTTGCGAGCTAATTTACTTTTATACATATAAGTCTGTGCCGCACTATGCGATTTTAAAATATCGTAATATTAATTTTATTTTAAAGAATTCGGCAGCATTAAAACTGTTTTTTATCAGAAGCTCAAAAGTTAATAAAATATTCAATTTTTATGGAAATCTTATAGGTGATAATCTGTTATGCCTGAATCGCAAAGCTCTAAATTGCATTAGCTGTGAAAATTATTAACTTCAGACTGGTGCGCTCCAATTTAGACTAGTACTAGAGCCGCATAAACGAATAAGTGAGTTCACTTTAGGTGTGTACACTTGGGTTGTTCTTTCGTCAAGTCAGTTCGAAATCGTACATTCTATGAAATAACTCTTTTCCCTTATGTACGCGAACACGATTCGCGATACTGCAAAACGTAGACGCTGTTCACTGTCACTATGGTGCGATGTAGCATCGCATTTCGCTGAACGCCTACACGTTAAAACGCGAATGCCAATCGCTTTTTTTTTCAAATAATATATATTTAGTATTTTTCATATATACAATGGTAACGAAAACAGCAGTCCGATCCAGTCATTCGGTGAAAACGAACAGAAGTGAAAAATCTATAAACAGGCACGTACGCAGATTCCGTTCGTACATCAAAGATCTCTTGTTCTCGTTCACTCACGACAAATTTGTGCATTGTTGCACCCGGGAATGTTTCCACGACTCAGTTTCTGATTTTGACAAAGGTGCAACAAACGACTTGAGCACCCAAAGTGGACTAACACATAGTATGTTGTCACAAACCCAGCGGTCTCTGTACATCTACTTCTGCATGAACATGGAGCACGTCATAAATTAGAAATATTTGTTTTGAGTATTGAAAGTCTGTCAAGGTTGAATTCAATTACTGCCTAACATTATATTATCAACCCGTTATCTGTTAACAAAATCTCTGCAGTAATAAAGAAACTAAAATGAAATCTATAAATGAAAATTTATTCAAAACCTGGAAATAGTACTATTGCGCATAAAACTAACGTGCAGTTATTTTTGACGGTTTCGGTGTTGCAATTAGTGTATGAATTGATTGTACCATACCCTGAAACATTATCAATTTACGATGTTTGTTTTATGTCGATAAAGTGTGTAAGTTTGAATGAACATATTCTAACAACAATTTCAAATTCAGAAAGTTACCTACCGTTGCGGTAAAATCACTATCAGATGTAATTAAATGCATGCGGCGAATAAGAAACAAAACCATATTTTTAAATGTAAAATCGTTTTTCAGGTCTGCGATCCATTCATTTGATTTTACGGCGCTACAAGTTAGTTACTACTCGGCAAAGAGGTGACGATTATTAATGTTCTGAAACGTTGAGTTGAACTCGTCTATCCGGTTCAGATGGTTGGCAAACAATTATTCAGAGTTTCAGTAAAACTCTAAATAGAGGTGGAGGCTTACATTTATATGACTTAGAACCAAATATGAGCCGCATTTAAGTTTAAGAATATGTCCAGTCTGGTTCTGTTGACACTGTCCCTATGTTAATTCTACGGCAGTTTATCATTGCTGAAAACCACAAATGTCATTATTAGCAAGCAAAGCAATAAATTTTCAGTGACGAATGGGCTTAAAGTTGTCAAGTTAATTTGAAAAATGATCCTCAAAGTAGACGTGTTTATTATTAAAACAAACCCACAAAGCCCTCTGGTGTTTTCATTCGTTTAGGTGATACGAGCAACCCAAAATTGGTTATGTGTCAAACGAATGTCAAGTCAAATTTTGTTAAGAATTTTTTCTGATAAATAAATGTTTATGTATATACAGTGAGGAATTTTCACAAAATTTATCCGACGTGACGGATGGCGTATGTTCGAAACCTCAACCAGGAATAAATTTTGTGTTATATCGAAGGCAAATATTATCGTAAAGCAAATGGATGCCAACACCGGGAGGACTGGGTGACGTGTCCTAAAACGAAAATATATATGTCTAAGAGATGGCTATGTAGTTAGCGTCCCCTAAAATGCGCTTTGTTAGTCAGTCGTGTATGTACAGAAAGAAATATGTCTGGAGACGGCCATAAAAATTGTAACCTCCAAAGTATAATTGTCAACTTCGCCAAGCACGAATGTATATAAGCGAGTGATATCCTGCATAACATATACCCGTACAAAACGTTTCCAAGCTCCTACTCGCACCGTGTCACTTAGATTTTTTCGCGTTTGCGCCTTTGAATATTCATAGCTGTTTCTTGCTGGCGTAGAAAACATTTTTCGTTTGAACTATCAAATCTACGATTGACATCCCACTCACTCTCACTTCCAATTGTTAATAGAGGTGCTACTTTTCCATTGCGGGAATTATCAACAAAAGAATTTGCCTTATGCAGACCGCGTTGACGTTGATACACCGGTCATTGTCTTTCGTTTGTATGAAAGTTCATAAGTTCTTGGTCACAAAACGAAAGGACCCGAATAACAGTACAGTCATCCAGATTGCGCAGCTGTCGATCACCGTCGTTGTCCGGCTCACTCACTAAACGCGTTTTATAGTACCGGCAGTGTCCGAATTATCTTATGATGGCTAAAAACTGAAAGTTGTGGAAAATTAAATGCCGCAAATGGTTTATTCTGACTAAATAAAGTAAGCATGAGATGACTACTTCACACTTTCCAACATTTTTTATCCAAGTAAACCCACGTTCAATCGGGTCTCCGTATTCGCCAATTTTCTGAATGCCAGACTCTCTCGACACTCGTGTTTCGTTATTTACACGCGTTCAACCATATTGAAGCTATGGTGGCTTGTGCAAACCTGAAATATCGGCTACAAGCTGACAAATCAAATTAAAAACATATACCGACTAAAAGTATTTGTTAGTATGTCTATATGAACGAAATTATGCGTTACCCATTAAAATAGTTTTCAAAAAACAAAATTATGAAGTATTTGGAAATTTCAAACAGTTCCCAATTGTCGTATGCTTCTTGCCACGATAAAAGATATAAAATTACATAACGCCGGTTGCTTTTAGTATAAAATGAATACATAACGCCGGTTGCTTTTAGTATAAACTGAATGAGCAGCTCAATCCACAAAGTGGTGGACATGTAGAACAATTTTACCTGAATTATTTATGCCAGCGAGTTAATATGGCGGCTAGCTCCTGTATTTTGTTTGCAGGAGCAGACCTATTGTATGAGCATCCACAATTTTGGGACAGAGCCACTCTGCACAGATTTAAAAATATAGAATCGCTAATTGGTTTATGCTAGCAGGTGCATCGCATTTTGAATTAAAGAAATGGTATTCAGCACGGAAAAACAATTAGAAATCCAGCTTAGTTTAAAACAAATACCATTGTCAAACCGTAGTCTAGGTAATGAATTGTAAACATAATTCTATTATTCACCACCATCCCAAAGGATGGTTGTATATAAAATATTGGTGTATTGCAAATTGTTCTGGGAGGCTGTATTCTTCTTATGTCAAACCGTGTATTCAGATGAAAATTTTGGCTGGCGGCGCGGGTCGGTCCCGCCCGATCATACAATTACAAAAAAATAGGACAGAATTTTTGGAATCATTGAGCTTGCTGATTACAATTTCGACAAATTTAGACCAGTGTGGGGGAGGAAATTTTGACCCATAATCACATCTTCTGCGCAATATCACGTTCGGTTGTTTTACAATACTGAATGTTACAGGGCATTATTAATATAGCTGCTGGTATCCGTTAACCATTGCATATTGGCGCATAGCAAACATCTTGGTTTTTTCCACGATATCTAAGCTTAAACTGAAAATTCCACCACAATCAGTTCGGTTAAAAATGAGATAAAGTTTACATACATTGAATATTACAAAGATTTATATAAAATATTCATAGAGAGCGCAAGCCTTTCTGCAGGTTAGGACGCAGGAAGAGCGTATTCTTTTAGTATATTGCTTTAGGTAAAATCTATAGAGACACTTTTACACCGGTATTAAAATGCCCGGTTATGCTATAACCGACTATATAAACGTGTTTTGTATCCAATCTGGTCTTGCCATTTTGCCTGCTGTGATCTACTTTTCTTACGATGATGCCTTGGGATGGTGTAAAACCTGACGTAGGTATCGCCTCGTAAAAGCTGTTATCGGCCTATATTAATACTGATGATCTATGCACCGCTAAAAGTTTATGTTATGTAAAAGTAATGATTGAGTTGATCTTAGTCTTAAACACTGTGATCATGTTCCCGCAAATGCCAGAATTTGATAGGCTAACAATATACGCAGTCCACAAAGTGGCGTATATATACAGTGAAGTTTGACAAAAATCAAATCAATTTAGGCATTCCTAGGCATAGACTGTAAACAGCTAAAATTATATTTTCTATTCAAACTCAAGATTATTAAGCCTGGTTTCCACGTCTGATATTTGTTGGTATATAGTTTGTATACCGCTTTCGTAAAATTCATTAATTGGATAATTTTTTGCCAAACATCGTAAATGTGTTGGTAGTGTCACTGCATGTTATGCTATGCGTCACTGTTATCGGAATAGGTTTGTACGAAGTTAACGCTTGTTTATATCAATTTTGTACATATTGAGAAGAATGCAGCTTAGTGTCAGCGCTTGTTGGAAAGGAATATACGGTTGGTATATAGGAATCAAACGTAATTAATATATGCCGATTTACAAAGTTACATTCTATCCAACAAGAGTATCATTGCCGTCCTGCATTCAGAGATTTGTACCCAAGGTTGTGACAAATTCGATGGAGTGCAATAGCACTATTATTATTGCGTAAACCAGTGCAACCGTGCATACCAATCCTGGAATGCACGGCCAGCCGCGCTAAAACTGACTAGTGGTAAAGGTGTAGCACAGTTTTATATATACATATTATATATTATGCTAAAAGCATAATTATACGTATGGAATGCCAGCGTAAGTTCATTAGAAATTGGTTCATTTCAACACTGTTCAGCGTTGCTTAGTGTCCGCCAGCAATAATGCGATCAAGCCAGTGATTAGTTGCTCCCTCAAATACGACGACAGAGAAAGCAATTTCAGATTTTGCTAAATAAACCAGCCATAGAGATATATAATAATGTAGTAGTTCACTTATGGCGAGTCTTAACAACACAAACAACAATAAAATAACTTGAGACAGGACCATCGACCACGAACCGGAAACGACATACAATTAAATTTATCGATTTTATGGTTATAATTTGACCAGAAACACAATCAGCAAGTTACTACAACTTGTTAAATATTGCACACATTTTACAAGACTCTGAATATATATAACCAATCCCTTTATATACATTTCTGTAGGATTAAATATGTCTTATTTTGAATCACACGTACATGGGAGTCGTTTCTTGATGTTTTCTAAATCAAAGAGGTATATATGTTATTAGTCGGATTAAGGTTTTACCACATAACACTGAATATTAAATCTTATCAATGGCATACTAGGTTCACTTGTCGAGGCGAAAATTTTCGATTTATTTTAAAACAAAAACATATGAATATGCGAAATATTGATGCACGCGTGGATATAAATTATACTTATATACAACTATAAATAACTTAAGTCATACATGCACGAATTCAGAAGTCTGAGGTGAAGTAGCCGGGTCATCAGGTGATGTCGGTGTTGGGCCTCCCAGCGGGGAACATGGATTCGCGCCTGCGGTGCCTCCAGCGGAGACGGGTGACCTATTGGGGGCTATCGGTACGAGGCTTGAGAGGGAGAATAATCCCACTCTCCCCTATGAGCATGAACATTATATGGTTCATGTTAATTATCCCCGAAACCCAAATTCGGCAATTATTTTCGTAAAATCAGATTCTCTTAAAAATGATATTAAACCGTCCACTGGGCCAAATGGACCCAATGCACCTTTTGATGTATTAAACTGAGATTGTCATAAATGTATATTGAATGTATATTGTCATGTAATATATGTGCATTGATATTCACACGTTTTGTGAGGTTCCTTTAAACCACAACACCAGCTCCTAATAACTCAGTGATTTGCGTACATCACTTGCATTCGTACAATACGCGCTCTATACGTGATGCTGGCTTAAGTTCGTCAAGCATTGCCCGATTTACCAACTAACTGTTGTAGTTAATGGGGTTATTTATTCCCTATAGTACACCCGCTTTGCATTAGTAATCAATGGTATATACCCTATTATAACCAGTCAGAATTATATGTATTTAGCCATGTAGGCAGTTAGGGTACCTCATTCAGAAAAAATTGATCGATTCTGTGACTACAATTTATTGCAAACATTACAATTAGCATACATAATGGTGGAAGGAACATACGTGCACGCTGAGAGCGGAAACATACGATACCGGGTTTAAAAACCACAATTATTATCTTGATAGGCTACAATAGCTATATATGATTATAGATGAGGAAAGCCAATAAATAGTTTCGTGCCTAGTTTTAAAAGGAAAATAACCTAAAAATGGGATCTTGAGTATAAACACTCTTAATAAACACCATTTTCCAGGGAATCTCATTTTACATAATTAATAGTCGATTTTGAGTCCGAGATATCTGACATTAAATGCATTGGATATGTAACTACTACATGATGTACGGAGTAACACCATTGATGTTAGCGCGATTGCTTTGAAATATCGGATAACCAACAAGAAACTAATATAAGTTAAATCCAACGGAACAGATTATTAATAAGCGCAGTTTAAGCAAATACGAATTTCTTTGCAAATATACATATATAAAGAATAGCAGTACCATTTTGCCGACGGGGGTTCGAAAAATGATTTACCTCTTGTTTCGTAGTTATTATATGATCAGCATGAACCCAATTGTTTTCTTGCCTGCCATAGAAGCTACACATGCACAGTTCATAAATATTTTAGCCAGCTATAACACACTATTCCAAAGTTATAAACTATGACATCGAAATATGCAATGCAGCAATTACAGTCGAACATTTGGTTATCCCGAAGATTCGACGATACCGAGAATATATCGATGATATAGTATGCAGTTTATTATAGGAACACCTACTACTAAAATATAAGCCAAATACCGCAAATCGTCCGCAACCTATATATAATAAACATAGCAATGCCTGTACGATTTGACACAAAACTAGTAAGCTTGCCCTTTTACTCAGTTACTAAAGCATCTATCGACTTAATATTTGTACTACCCCTGTAATAGCTCAATTTTCCAACATATACTGCTGCAATTTTTAACATTATTTTTAGTGGCTACCATATTATAGATTGAAATAAAAGTCAAGATGGTTTTGGTATATAACTGTGAGTGGATTATCTGTTTATGTAAGAAGACTCATACAAATACATGCGTTTAAGGTATATGTGCCGATGATTACACACAATATATGGTAAAAAATTATGTATATCCGCCTGTCCGTCATCAGCTGGAGTCGTTGTAATAAAGACGGCATCACTGCGGTAAGAAAAAACATGATAATCTATGTTACTGCATAAAAATTTGCATCTATTCATTTCTAGTATGGCGCATTTTATGGTGTACCCGGCTTGGAGTAGTATCTGTCGCAATTTGTTAATGAATCCAAGGTGAGGGTTACTATTTCCAACAACATGGAAGAACATGAACATGCACCCATTTGTGCTCAACAACTGGAGAATCAAACCTTTTACCGAATTGTTTGGATAAAAATCCCATGTTAATTATATTGGATTATACAAAATACATTTGGTGCGAATTTATATAGATTATATTATTGTATAAATAGAAAAGTATAAACCAAATCAATGATATAGACCCTTTTATGAACAAATGTAAATTTATATGTCACAGTTTGTTTACAAATCTGTTGTAACCGTGACACGTACCCTGTAGACGATTTGACAAAATTAGACAGTTTCATTTTTGTGTATTCAAATTGATGAGACAAACATTATTTATCGAATGTTTTGCAGGAAATATTATTATTTGCTGTCGAAGCTTTATAATATTTCACTCTGTAGCCCTTTAGTTTAAATGTAATATCGATCAAGCTTATCTTCTCACCACCATTGCGGCTTAAGCATTATTATTAACAGCTCGTTAATGCCAAACTAAATGCGTTTTTACACGAAACATTTATTTGCTTGCGATATAGAAAGCTGTGAATTTACCATTAGAGTAAAGAAACTCAATCCTATCCAATTCTACCTAAGAAGAGCATTCTGGCGGCTTTAACACCAGGTATTTTGTTATTTCCTTGCTTGGAGTGCCTTCCCTGATTTTTTGTTTTTATAAAGCAATTTTATACAACACGACAGGAACAAAACTGGCAAATGGCACAATATTTGATGATAATTTTACAACAACAGGGAAAATTAAAACTGCTGGTTGTCGTAACACTTTAACAAAAGGCGCTGTAGGGATTACTGTCAAACATTTTTGAAAAGGTGATATTTTGCGTTATCCGAAATTATGTGAGACGCCCGATTTTTTATGGATAAATCTTTTATGATTGTGACTGAAGATTTTATTTCCATCCTATGGAGGAACACATATATATAGTTAGTTTCATAATTTTGATAAATTTGATTCAGTATGACAACTTAATCCAGCGGAATAATAGAGATAAAGAATGGCTGTCAATATTTTTAGAGATTAGCCAACGATAATAATTATGACAATATACTAAGAATGGCTGTCAATTTATCACAGACAAGTGTTCATGTGTATTGCTGGGCTGTCTTCACTGGGAGCATTATACGTCTTTTACCTTAAAATGTGTGCACATAGGTCTCTGTCACACAGTCAAATTAGGCTGGCTGTTGACATATATAATAGGGCACCTTTTGACACGGCCAATCTTGAAGTTTAGAATAAATGGGACAATGTAGCTAGACCCACAAGTTTGCACTAGCAGAACTGGGCCATGTATCTTATTTTAATAAACGGCGCTGGCCATGATAACATATTCATTTAGTGCTAGCCTTCACGGCACTGTAAATAGATCCTGCATGGGTTTGACCACTAATGGCAGGTCTCTACATTATGCATATCGACCACAAATAAAGAATAGGATATACATAAGTTATGTCTCTACAACCAAGACTGAGCTAAACTGTTCTTCACACGTTACGATCATGCAGTTCAGAACTGGACTCCTACATACTTGCCGTTTACCGTAGTAATTGCGTTAAAGATTGCTGAAAATAATTTTCGACAGAAACTTAGCTACTACAAAATATTCTGCAACACTGGAGGGCTATGCTTGAAGGCATATGATACACTGCATACATACGACGACGGCGACTCTTGTGATAAACTAGTCAAGCTAGACATTATTGCCGCGGCGAGCTGTGTCGAAGTCCGGCACTAGTGCACTTAAGAACATCTTAAATAAGATAACGTATTCGGTTTTTAATTTCAAGATCCAAGTATATACTTAGATAAAATCGAGTGATATAACGTTTGTAGTTTGATTACAATCACTACATGTCTGAAGTATGCTCACTGTTAACGGTAAATTCAGCACGTTTATATTATTGGTGTGGGTCGCTGTAAAGATTTTAATCTATATTTTTGAAAACAAGTTTTGTGTCCCAAAGTAACTTAGTAATGAAGCACCAGCTCCCAGATAGCGTAGTAGCTATTATACAATTTTCGGACAAAGACGACCCAGGTTCAGTTGGGCGCTGCAGAAAGTTTGTTCAATACTGTGCGAAATATAAATTAGTTTAAGGAGAGGGTTAATAAGCGATTTTGTTTCAAATAATGACCAGTGTAACAGCGGCCTGACGTAAACTAAATGTTACTCATTGTTATGCTAGGCTAAAGCCATAGACTTAGCCTAAGGTAAGGTCCTTAAACTTGCACTAAGCCTAAGACTAAGTCGGGCATCTACCTCTCCTCTAATCCCCCTCGTTAAGCTATTGTTTTTAGGGACATAAAAATAAGCGTCTAAATATGACTCGGACTTGAATATATTATTTTATGTGTTCCTGCATCAATGGATGTCATTTCGTTAAACACTTGTGCGACATGTTTAAAAATTGACTTTAGCGACATGTTTAAAAATTGACTTTAAAGTCCAACAGACTAAAAACTGCAATGTTGCGCTTAATCAAGCCACAAGATAATGATTTGCGGCAGGATCTTCACTAACTACATCTTAACTAGAATCAGTTATCAGTTACGTTTTTGTATCGTAGCATACAAATCCTGAGGCAGTGCTGCAACTTGTTCATACAAGTTTACTGGGTTCACCCTTTTGTTCGGGTCCCTGAATCTTTATGATTCACTCAGCCACCATGTAAAACTTAAACTAGGCCAAGACCCAGCATCTTAGTCGGGAAAATGCAGCTTTCTCTATTGCTCAAACATTTATTGTGTTTCTATAAACGTTAGACCGTATTCACAGTGCGTAATTTATGGTCATACTGTGCCCTATCTGATTCGATATGGCCGAATTCTGTGCGCACTACGTACTGTGTGCATGCGCATGTTACTATTTTATTACTTCAGACACCAACAACCGACTCGAATCGGAAAAACTTGTACTTGCGCTATCTGGAATTGCCTTTACACAGTTTACCGTGCTTGCAGCTTTAAGTATGTGGCACCCTTTTACTTAACTATGGACTTTATTTATGACCATATATCGTAATATATGTCCAACGTAACCTTGGTGCGCAGTTACGTTAACCCTTTACACAAAACAACAGTTTAGGAAGGATCAGCAGCAACTTCCTGACTTAGGCTAATAATTAAACCTACAAGTGCCGAAGCTTATGCAAGGCTGCGACATAAGAGTAAGTCCAAGATTTAGGCCAGGCCATACTTGGGCTTAATGAGGTGCCCAAGTCGAGTATGCGACAAGACCAGACCCGAGAATACCAGGAGATAACACGATTGTAGTGCCTAACTTGCATTTGACAGATGATTACGCCATTCGTTGCACTTCATGCGATTTTACAGTGATGTTTACAATAATTCCGATCGTTTTTGACCAACACCGTAAAAAGCCTACATTTGTATTGTCACTAAATGATTTTAGGACAACAGAATCACACTAACTATCTGCATTAATTTCTTTTCTACAGTCTCCTTTTCTATATTTGTTTTCTGAAAAATGGCTCTATTGTGTTATCTACCGCCGTAAAATAAATTTATGTTTAATTTTTCTCCTATAACAGTGGCTGTAATCACTATTTTCACACAAAAACTTATTAATGTCAAAAGATATATTTTGTAATCGCCGTTTAAGTTCAAAGACTTTATCTATTAAGTATATATACACAAACATATATACATTATAAGCAAACACAATTCTTGATGTACTGTTTTTAATATTCTGTGTTGCACTTAATAGAACTATTACTGCATATTTAGTTTATTTGCTTATTACTTCATTATTTATAAATGTATAAAAAATAGTGCAAAATTGTCATTCACGCAACGCCGTGCTCACTTTACTAATCCATTAGAATATAATATAATATATATATACCTATTCACTGCACAATAATAATGAAAAATCTTTTGTATATATTTTGAGGAAATCGCGAATAAAGTCAAACAAAAAAAATGAAGTTTACCGATAATTGAACACTTTGAATAAAAGTTAGTTAATCGAATCGACCACTACTATCGAATCTCGTTTCGCTCACAAACAAACGAACGGTCGAACACGCAAATTAGCTTTCATTATCTTTCTTTGCTCTCTGTCTGTGCGACAATATTTTTGTTCCACTACACCGGCCAACTTACTTTGCTACTACTAACTGATGACGAAAAATATAGCCACCGATATGAGATAAAATATAATGTATGTACATTTTTGTCATTTATATACTTGTTTTACTTAACACATTCACATTTATAAAAAATATATAAGCTAACTAATTATATGTCGATTTTACTCCGATTATATTCATTTATACAAAATCTAAAATATTTATTTGCAATTAAACACATAATAAAATAAACTGTATCTATAAATCTACAAATTCTTTTAATAAATGTTCATATATGTAATACACAATATTGTAATTAATTTTTCCTCATGAATTCTACGACTATAGCAATTACGAAATCCTTGTAAAGCAGATAAAGCTATAATAGGTATCGATTAACTATCGCTAACACTTTAGTTTTTACATCTCTTAAGTGCAGAATGAGTCTACTATTTTTTGGTTGTTACATGGTATATATACATTGGCTAGAGAGAACAATTACCTGAACTGAATTAAGTGAACCATAAATTGTGCAGGCGTCACACACTATTCTTAAAAGATACCTTCCACAACCATCAGTTATACCCGTACTCACTTTAGTTCATTCCATTTCAGCGATGCAAACTGGAATAAAAACTCTTTGAAGCAGCGAATAAATATGAGTACGGACGCATTTGGCACTACCTACATAATCCCCCGGAAAGTGCTTCGGAATCGCGTAACGCCTAAGATTGTGGTTTGAATACCAAATCTATCGAAATATTCTGATACGTTGAATAGTCATGTTAACTTCGATAATACAATCAACTGCTAAATTCGTTAAAATGTCATGATAAATCCTGGTATTAACCTTTATGACTTGTCCCTTTCATATTTTTTGTTCAAACATATCTAAATTAGTGGTCTACGTCGTATTATCAAGAATCCATAAAGACGATTTTGTCCAAGCGTATGACGCTCGGTCATACTGATGGAAATACATTTCCTTATTCGATAACATGGTCGTTTTTCGGCTTACTTCCCCAAGGTTCTCCGGGGGAGGGGCGGGTACCGGCTACCCAACCAAGGTTCTCAGGCGGGTTTTAACTCTCAGCTTGCCAACAATCAATCAGATTCGAGACAGAGTAGCAATAGCCGGTGGCCCATATTTTTCCTCTGCTCTCATTGCTTATTGCCGAGCTGACAGCACCCCCAGGAACCATGGGTGAGTATCTGATACCCCCCAAAGAGCCGTGGGCGGGGGTTACAAGCCCTGAAATCCTTTGGGCGTAAGCTCAAAAAGGAACCACATCATCGCATAGCGTAGAATACATGAGTATGACTGAGAGTCATGATACTCTTCTGCAAATTTTTCAAAATCTATTAATCTATTCTACACCTATAACATTAAATTTGAACTTTTCGTAGTAACGTACTTCTACAATTTTGTGTTAGTGGAAACTCATTGTAATTATTTACAAATGACAGTGTATGCTGTTATATTTCCTTGCATGAAAATAGATTACTAGTGCGACCGCATACCTAGCAAAGTTTTTTGCAAAGCTTAGACCACTATATGAGTTGCCAAATTTGAGAAATATTAATATCATTTTACTATGCAAGACCAATAATTACAATTATGTGACGTAACGCTTCTTCAATTTCATAGCCAAAACTACTATCAGATGCTTCCGCCAAATGTGTTATCGTCCTTCAGATACTCCAGTTGTTGATTTTCGTAAGCACGTGCTACACTTTCTCTTATACAATTAAGAACAATAAATTTACTGAAAAATAAATCAATACCAAACCAATCTATGTAAATAATGAATTTTATCTAATATTTAAAATCATTACTGTTCTTTACATTATTAATTTTTATCAAACATAAAATTAAAAGAACAAAGTAATTTCTAGTTTTGAATTTTATTGAGAATTGGAAACGACCCCGTATGTTAAGATTTTCTCACTAGAGTGAGCTAATTAAAACATTAAAATTTCTATAACTATCCCCAATCGGACTTTTTTTAAATATCACACCAAATGATGTATTCATTACACACGGTTTATATCATATTCTATATAGGTTATTCGTATGTTCCATCATATATATGTATCTGTATTTTGTAGTCTTAAATGTGCATCGATATCTAATTTTGATATATATATACATAAGTTTGTTTAACATCGTCTCGCTGAACAAAATGCATTAATAAAATTATGAAGTCACATTTTCTGTATTTATTACGAACAAGATTATTTATATTGTTATTAAATGTTTCAAATTAGCTGTAATTTTGTTAAAATTTAACAAAATTATCGTACGACATTTATACACATTTCGTCCTACAACAAATGTTTGTTTGGAGTCAGTAATTTGAGTACAAGATAATAAAAAATAATACTGGTATCTCTATCGATTTGTGACAACTATAAAATATTTTGTTACCAACCAATCCACTTTGTGACTTTTCTACGTCGTCACATGGCAATTACCTGCGATCATCAATATGCCTACTTTCTGAGTAGCACCAAAAATAATCCTTCAAAATAAACATACAAGTAATATATGTAATATATATTCATTATTTTATTTATACACATAACATAAATTACCGTTTTATTGCAACATATAATACATATTGATCTTTTAATCAACAAAAATGTTCGATGACAAAGGATTGGTATTATTTCTGGTTATCTGAAGCTAATTCGAAAGCACCAATCAATATCAATGTAGTCTTTGACTGTATGTATGTGAATGTAGCACATGCGCATAAGGAATATAAACTATGTTCTCGATCGATACAACAGATTATTTGATCAGTCAAATTTTGAAATTATAAACCAACTCCTAAATATGAATAGCGTACTAAAAACTTCATTCAAAACCCAATATTGTTGATTCGGTAAATCTAGTTTAAATATCACTTGAATCTGGTATCAGATTAGCACGTCTGCTGTGCATGCAAAATATTTTGTGCTCAATTTCCGATAGATCTGTAGTTTAGCCTGTGTGGGCTCTACCGATTTTAACAAACATGACTTATATTTGGTGAACCCGATATGATAATCGTGTAAATTAATGCGAATTAATGTAACAATGCGAAAAGTAATGCACACTGTTCGGCCTGCTTCGCCGCTGGCCGCGAGGGTTCTGTAGTGATCACGCGGTACGCAAATTCTGGCGAAAGCGTCAGTTTGCTGGTTAGAACAATAACATTAAATTTCCAACCATTTCAAGCATACATATGCTGTTATGGTTAGCACGTATGATGCTGCATGCAGAAAGAATTTGTTCGACTCTAGTAGGCCCACAATTCAGCCTGAGCGGGATTTATTAAAATTAAGAAATATAACTATATATATTATGAACCCGACATGATAGCTGTGCAGATTTGTCTATGCTAAAAGTAATGAGAGTGGATCTACGGACGTCCCGGTGCACCCATGTCCCGTAATAATGATTTTATTTCGCATAATAGCACAGTATTAGCTATTTTTGAGACATGGTGGTCAGAGTGGAACAACTTTATATAAACATTGTAAATATGAGCAATGACTTAAAAAAATTTTTTACCCTAGTATCAAAGTGACAAGTATCAGTACTCATATATATGTAGTGACATGACATGGCTTGTCTAACTGACAACCTCATAATGTTACAACGCTCCGACAATAAAGTTACCTCAATAACGTCGTCCATATATATTAATTATTGTTTATCCGTTTGAGTAGTAGCAAGAACATTGTTTACCAGAACCTAGAATTTAGCGGATATATTTTTTGTCGCAAGTTAAACATATAGTATGGATTTATATCGAAGATTGTTTTAAACATTTTTTTCATATTTTTCCGTCGGAAAATATTATGTAATATATTTATTTTAATAATTATTTCGTTAATATTTTTGTCTTCAACGCAAACTAATGCGACGCGAAAATTTTGATTGTAATTTCATTTATTTTCGTATCTAAAAAAGTTATAAGAGACATCTTTTTACATCGAATCGTACTCAATGCACTCATCCCTTCGAGCTACGAAATATAACGCTTACCAACTATAGTGTATGCCTTTAGCACACAAAATAATTTAAAAAAAATCCAGTTTAGTTGTATTGTGTTTTACGATACAATATTTCCTCGACTATCCATACCAAGAGAAATTGAATAATTCTCTCTTTTGGGAATACTGGTAACGAATGTGTAGAAGGATAAAATCTACATTATATACCATCACAACTGGCCAAAATAAACGCAACTGAATTTATTTTTTCCGCAAGTAGAGCAAATATAGCAAATACCAGACCTGTAGCTATGGGATAAAACGGGAAACCTGGAGCCTAGAGCCAACTGCTGCGATGGGTAAAATTTATCACATTTATTTTGCTATTCAAGAATATCTAAATTTAAGCCTCCCTTGAAATTTCTCAGCCCCCCCATGCTTAGTTGCTATGGCTACGGGCCAGAATCCAACATTACTTTAACGAGGATGAGAGGTAAAAATCGCCCATAACTTTTTCACTGATGCCCCCTTAGTTTTTTAGTGATAAGCGCAAAAGATTTTCTCCACGCTCAAATTGTTAATGGCACTTATTTGGCATTATACATAATGGTAATTATTTAACATAACTTATAAAAGTATTATTGCAGTGCTTGAGATATGTTACTTATTAAGTAGGATGGTATGACACTTAAAAAGCGTTATTACGCTACTTATTTCGTGTACTAAAATGTTAAAAGCGGCAAATTTAACATAACACTTTAACTTAAAATATGCTTAAAATTCAGAACTTTTTTGTATAACTTATGTTGAAGTCCCACTTTTTTGTTAAACATTTGCTATGATGAATCTTAATAACATTACCATTGAGGCCGCTAGCAGGCGTGTACATGATGTGAGAGTATCTTCGATTAAATTTATGTTATCTTCGCAGAGAATTTTTATGAATTAAAACGCCTTGATGCTATATCGATGTTTTGCTGCCGGTAAACGTCATGTTATCCATCAAAAATCAAACTGTACACGGCATTCAGGCCGTATAGTCTTGACTACAGAATGGATCTTTGGGTCTTATAGATATATTTAGAACCGTTTTGTCAGTGAATCCTGTTGGTAACTGTTAAGTACTACCATACCGGTTAAATCAAAGATATCACTTTATTATCTGTACTATGTTCACTGATTAAAAAACAGTATCAATATATTTCATCGCAATACAGTCGCTATATAATACTTGGTTTATCCAAACTATCCAAAATTATACGTGGGACATAATCTAGGGGTCCTTATACCTGGGGGTGCTATAATAATCATATCAGTAAATACAATTTACTAACATTGCATATCTACTATATTGTCAGCCTATTTTGGTATAGGAGCTCCGTAATTTTTTCGAAATCTGGGACAGACAAGCTGCGATAAAAACAACTAATAAAGCGTGTTAAGAAAACATGTTTACGGCATATATACTAGCACCAGCGACGTCAGAATGGTGGGCCGCCACAAGGTTTTGGTTGCTGCGGCCCACATATAGGATGGCCCCCAACTTTACTGCATTTACATTTTCAGGATCAATGTATCATTTTGAATTTGAATACAAGGCTCATAAAAATTTTCACCATACTAACTCGAACCTGGGTGGACATGCTTAGAGGCTGGCCGTTTCGCTAGTTACAGATTCATTGCCGGATCCAGCACTGAGGTTGGGTATGCGCCGCCCCGCCCCCCTCGTAGTCGAAAAAATTTCAGTAAGAAACCGCACATCTATCAGAAAGACTATGCAAAATCGCTCACCATTTAGAAATTCCAGGATGCGCCACAGAACGGAATGTTATATTTTATATATTCAAAAATAGTTGACAATAATCATTTGGAATTTCTTAATCAATTAAGGTTGTCTCCACATTTGAAAAAAACATGCCAACAATACTGCGTGACCCGGAAATACCAAAAGCAAAAACTCAACACTTAGAAAATATCGGCATCTGCTTATATTTCTTAGTAGAAGCAGAAAGAAGGGTGTGTCGAAACCACCATCCCTGTGTTCCCTAGTATATGTTTTAGGGGCAGTTTATCACATTTTTACATCAGCATTCCTTTAATCATTAAGATACGATCGGCGATATAACAATCATATCACAAATAAAATACAATTTAGTAATACTACTACCACTATGCTAGCAGCTAATAAAAATATATACAAATATTTTCCCTATCGAGAATACGGCCAAGCGGGCGAAACTAGATTCGAAAATAATCATATCGCGCAAAGTGCACCACCACCATCACAACCGAAGCACCAGAACAACATTCATATTATTATTGTTGATCAATAATAAACATACAAACATGCAAAAACTTAATGCATTTTAAAAATAGCAATGCCAAATGAAAAAAATCGCTGCTGCTATCGCGGTTGTTCGATAAAACTTAGTAGTACTACCACAATAATCAAACATTTTGTGATATGCCGAAACACTTGCATTATACATTGGCAGTTGGAAGCTGTGGTGCTAATAAAATAATAGTAATTCTACCAAAATTTCAAACATTTCATTACAAATAGCCATAGTAGTTCAGCTATAAAATATTGTTTGACCATCTGGGCCAATGCAATGTTTAGGGCCGTCAGTTAAATGAATGCTTTGCTGCGGTTGCGATATATGTCTATCCGTATCCCTCTACCCCTCCTACCCGGATTATGGTGTTTTTCTCATGATGAAATGTCCGATTCCTAAAAAAATAATAGACAATTCAGGCGCAAATGTGCGTAACTAAAATACCAGTTTTAAAGTATAGAGATACAGAAAAAGCTTTAAACAGTAACAAATTGACAATCAAATACTTTATACATTTTAATGCGATGCGGGTTTTGGAAATAAGCTGTTGATATCGAATTTCCTAACAAAACATACAGTGTCAATAAATCTCCCAGATCAGCAGGAATCTGATGAAATATCATATCAAATTCTAATATCACCGTATCGCCTAAAACATTGCAGTCGACTTAGAACACAGGCACCGTTGATTGCTTGCAATAGTGTGAACATGGACAACAAAGCACCAGGGTCGGCCGGCGCTAGTATGTGAGTGGCCTTTCAAACTATGGTATAGCCTCCTCCGAAAGTCAAAAAGTTATGACCTGATTTAACCAATGTACCGCCCTGACTATTACATTATATATGTTTACACGTGTTTTGATATCCGTTCGCTTTGGCTGGTTCAATACGAAATTGAGCAATAACTCCCAGGTAAGTCAGTGTTTTATAACACTCGAAGTGTTATAACGCTCGAAGTCAAAGAACTAAGCTGAATCCATACAGCCGGCATCAGGATGCTTCATCATTTGACAATAAACAGACTAGTTATGACATTAAGCTGTTAACATGTGCTCCCTACATTTCATTATTCTACTCAAACCATGCATGAATCACAGCTTATTTCAGTTAATATTTATTATTTTACTTTCTAATATCTTATATATATCTTAACGATAATACTTTACCTGTAGCTTTAACTGGATTGAAACAGAAAGAAGCGCTTCTATTCGATGAACAAAATTCATTCTACAAGTTTTCCAATGGCTTTATTAATAATTATTTCATACATTGGTTTACAGAAGTTAAAAACTGCCTAGTAAATCATCATCGTCATCATAAGTCGAAGGCATTTGATTCGCATGAGCAATGTTGTTTAGCGAATCTACAGAAAAAATATTAATGCCCCAACTGTTAAAAATATTATATTGATTCTTATTTTTTCATTTTTGATTGAAAATAATGGTGAACGTTCAAGGTTATTATAATAAAACAGTATATTTTGCAGTAAGCAGCAGAAAGCCAGCGATATATAGCTATGTTACCTTTGTAGTTTTATATAATTATCTGATATTATGTATATAATTATTATTTTCATAAACTAAACATTGAAAATCAACATTCCGTAACAGTGTAACATCAAAATGAAAATGTAGCTGTATTTATATATCTACGTTATATACTATCTTTATTGCTTTCAAAAGTATATCGCTATCTAAAATCCAAATATCATTATTATAAGCTACCGTAAGCTAGACCTAGCACATTATACACGAAATACGGCATGGCTCAACTATCGTATTAAACATCTTATCTGTTATTACACTAAGAACAATGGCTTATGTCGTGGAACCATACTGCACAGGGCGCCGATTAAAAAGAGCATGCAGCATGAAGAATAAGAAAAATGAGTCCTTTGGCCAACAGAATGACATAATTCGTAAGTTCGTGCTCTTGCTGTGCAATTTTTAGCTTCGATAACCAATTATTTGTCCTCGAGTTCAAAATTAGCAATCCGCCCATAGATTATTTAAAGTACTAGCAATAGACGGGCGATCCCCCACAAGCTATAAAAATAGAAAACGATTTTGGCAATCAAAATGAAACTCCTTCTTTATACAGAATTCTTGGCAACTAGAATTAACCCTTCGCTTAAGAACTAATCTATATATATTTAGTACAAAGTTGAAGAAACTTCTAAACCTGGAAAGTCCGGTAACGAACCACGTACGCTAACCGCTATGCTACAAGCTGTTGCTCGGTTCCTTAAACACGGCAAAGCGTGCTATTAACATGCCAAGTGTATCTCTTCGCAGTGTATGTCCATTATATGAGACACTATACGGGATATGGTAAAAATTTGTTTATAAAACTATTAGATATGTCAAGTTTTCCCCGGAAACTTGGCATGAGCATCGTATGAAAAATTTTAGCTTGTTGTAGGGTCAAGCTATCTTAGGTGGATTGACAAAAATTTGCAAAATTATTCGAAGTGGAACTTGACAATGACCCATCAAAGTCTGTACTGTTAGTAGCTACACAACCTCCCTCAAGTCCTGAGGAAGGTGTTTCACGTTCGTAGGGTCTACATTTCATGAAAGGTATAGCCACTCTAAAAAAACTTTAACCACTGCGTTTTCGAAATATTTTCATAGTACTAACACATCACTTCAGACTGTCCTAAATGCAATATTTTAAACACAATTCATATTTAAGCCCATGCATATTTATATATCTATTATATATGCTAATCTACGCTGTTACAATTTTTAATGCTTATAAGCTCTTGAAAGCAAAATCAAGTCGGGTAGCTTCTAGAGTAGCGGATATCGTTAAAAACGAAAAAATATATGTATAACGATCATCTCCTCAGAATGAAACTGTCCACAATTGAATAACTTTATTTCACAGAATAAAATGGGTAAAGTAGTGTAGTAACAATGAAAAGAATTGCCACGAAAGGCTTATAACAATGCTTACTACATTTAGAATAAATATAACCAAAATACATAGGTATGCAACGTGTAAATTTAACAAAAATTAAAACAGTAAAATCAAGGCACCAAATTGGAAAAGGAAAAGAATTTGGATAGAAACTGGTTAGAACCAAACGACGAGTATAAAATATAAAAAACATCATGTATTACCACCTAAACTAAGACTAATATATACAGCATAATGGCTGCTGCCCCTCGACCCCGCGCTCTAACCTGTTCTTTTTCTATTCTTATAACGTAACGCCCCGTCAGGGTTTCCTGGGCCACAGACCGCATGTTAAATACCCAATGCGGTATGATGCAGACTCGCGTTTAGCCGCCCAATACTGGAGTTGATTAGTATGCATGCGGATATTCCATGATACGTATTCATATGATTCATATTATACACCTAGATGTAGTGTTGAGAAACGGCCGCGAAAGCCGACGGCCGGCCAACGGTCGCATATCCGTCGGGCGGCCGTTGATAAATGCGAAAGTCGTTGGTCAGCAGTTATAGAATGTCGCTTGGCCAGCCGTTGTCCATGCGTTTGCTACCGCATAGCAAGTGACTCAAACCTATAATGGAACGTATTGATGTACATATAATCGCTTATAAACCAACATGCAAGAATTTTGTACCTCTACTACCATCTTGTCTTGTCATATTTGAACGTATATATGTTTATTATTAAACAAATATGCGTCAATCTTTAATGCTAGACCTCAAAGCAGAGCGTGCCCAACACTATATAGTACAGTTTCGCTTTAGTTTGCGAGAAATAGCAAGCTAAATTCCTCACCTGTAATATATATTAGAGGTGAGAATTGCGGCACGCGGGCCGGTCAGGCTGACAGCTGATTACCAACGAGCTGACGCGCCTCGAAATATTGCAGATCCGGAACGGACCGACCTTCATCTCCAAGTGGCCAGATCGGACCGAAAAATTTCGTCTCGTGCTCACCTCAATGAAAGGCCGAATTATTAATACAAGGTTCTTAGCATTAGTTTTAGAATTTTTTTGTCGGGCTCATTTTTATACACGTTTTTATGTTTATATTGTTTGTATCCTTTATATTGTGTTTGCCCATGCCCGATTATAAACGGGGCAATGCCGGTTTGGCCCGAAATTTTGCAGCTCCAGCTTCCAGCTCTTTGCAGACCTCGACTTCCAATCAGCTGGGCCGGTCCTAAAATTTTCCAACTATAATATGTATACACAAGTTCGATATATATATAAACATGGCTTTTCAATACAGCGTTTTGTATGTTATACAACGATAACATTGAGCAACATCCTCGAATTTGTTTTATCACAAACTAAAACCAGCCCAGACATAATATTAATATTTAATACTGCAACTAAATCAATATTTTTCTGTTCACACAGCCGTCAAACGTGAATGAGCGTGTATTGTTTATATGTACGTACGAGTTGTAATTTGATGTCATTTGACAACTAAATTCAAAACAAAACGAAGATGGCTGGCGTAAGTTGCTTTTACCAACACTAACAACAACTAACTAGTAATAGTTCTCTTCTCTTCTCTTAACACCGGCGACATCAATTATACAAACGTTATCTTAACAGCCAGCCAAAAACACCAAATGTACGAAGATACGATCCAAATTAATATTTTCAGAGTACGTACAACGGCAAAACGTTAACAAAATTTTTTTCCCTACGCAATAGCGACATAAATATAATTATTACAAAATAATTATCAACTCTATATTTATTTATATATATTATATATATAATTCATTTATATATAAATATATATACCACGCGTTAAACAGCAAAACATAGTAGTTTTTGACTAAACGATCAGACAAAGACCAATTTTCCTGTGCGATATGTCCCTTTTTCATTTCGCTCTTTAATAGTCTTCATTTTCATTCAATCGCCATTTCGTTACACGATGCGATAACAATGCTAACTCTAACTAAACTAACCGTACATGCGCCATTAATACAGCCGCAATAAAGTTTTGAGCTATGAAACAAAGACAGTTAAATAACTTTACATAGCTATACTAAACATTTTAAACACACTCAACGCCGAACAATCTTAGTTTATTATTGCTGTTGTTAACGTTACAAAATTACGTAATGAAAAAAATTTTTTCTTCATAAATAAATGTAGAATATTTTAGCCCCAAAATAAACTCTAAATTTTAACAATTTGTATGTGTCGAAGTATATTTTCAGTCGTCGACTCGATACAGCGATGCTCCTGAACAATGCAATTAAGACATTAAAATAATAAAAGGTGATAAAATTTTCTGCCGGACATTATACATTCCCATTTTCAAATTATGTATTTTATATAATTATATTTGCAACTAGTACGCTATGTAAGTATAATATGTAATATTATGTAGTTTTATGTAGAGGCGGATCCACGACGAGGGGTCACCAACACCCGGCATAGCACAGACACATGATACAAGGTTGAATATGTGAAAAGAAGCTTTAAAATGGGTACTTCATTTTATTCGAACTGATTTCAGTAAAAACACCGACCCCCTGTTGAAAAAATTAGCAGAACGTTTTCCGTCACAAATTTCTGGATACGCAGCTGCCAGCAGCTATTACATATCTAAACTGATAGTAATTATTTGGACTTTCTACTTCGACGCAAAACTGACTGCAAAGAAACAAATATAGGGCAAAACTACGACAAGTTCTGGTGGATGTTTTGAATTTTTAAACGTTCTACAAGAATAATTGTTTCTGGCTTTGGGTATCTTAACATGATCTATGCAGCATACAAATATGTTGTATACGCAAGTACGTAATTATATGTATGCAGTAAATAAAAACGCATTACATACTACATCATATACACTTTCACAATATAGTTGGAGCCATGGTCAACATCCAGCAACCTAGCCCTAGTCCCGCCTTCCTTCCCACCCGCGGTTGGGCTTCTAAATGCGAAAGCTGCCTCGTAAACGACACTTAGTCTATGAAATCAGGATTAATCAATTTTCACCATCTGCGTAACACGCCGCCTGTTCGATCTCAGTTTACTTTCTTGATTATACTACCTACATTTTTAAACCAAATTTTATATTAACAAGCATTAGCGCTAATACTCGCTGCTGTTTCACCATCTGACAATACACTGATTCGCCATGGAAAACATTGTTATCATACAACTGCTACATATTTATTTTATCAAAGGACCTATGCTATACATAAATATAATTATAATATATACGTAAAATTATTATTATGTAAAACAATCACAAAAGCTGTTGCACAGAGATAAAACATGAAGATAGAGCACAATAAAATTGATACATAATATTATATATATATACATTAATATTCATGGCTTAGGGCTAGTTCACATTGTGTCCTATATGATCAGGATCCTATTTGCACACGTATATATGTTCACATTTCATCCGATCCGATAGAACATGCACACTATTATCGGGTCCCAATCCTGCACCTGCAGATGCGATATACGATGAGCTCAGAATTTGGTCGCCTTCGATTGGAATAAAAGTATTGTGAACATGGCCTTAAACCCTGATATTAAGACGCTTACTACACCTAAAGATTAAAGCATATCAAAACTAAGTTACATGGTATCGATGTTTAGTTGCTACAAGCTATACATTATATTACTGTATACGGGTCCAATTAATACCTGTGCCGAATTGGTCATATCCTTCATCTGGAATAAAGATTTTCACAAGGTTATGGTACATCCGAGAAATTTCTGAGACAACTTGACGTTGTACGTAATGCTGCAAAAACTTGCTGGAGTGTCAACGATTGCTCATCGATCATTTTCTGTAACTAACAAAGTTGAAAAATTTGCCGCGATACCAGAGTCGGAACCGGAAATTTCCGCACGGGATCTGCTAGATGGGGAAAGTTTAACCACACCTGACGCATATACAAATGTTTTCGTTGTTCTGTCGTCCTTCACGGGGAAATGCGTGGTGGCACAGCATATGCATTATTCAGTAAATTTTATTGCCAATCCACCAACAGACAGCACTTCGACAAGTAAGTTAAATGCTGGTTTCTATGCATTTCGTTAATGTATGACAGCTGAATAGGGTACGCCCCTGCCTACCCTACCCCAGTACATGCATGGACAATACTTCTTTAATTACATAAACTCCCGATTCTAGACTGCACTGATTGTAGTATGGGGTAACAACTTCTTGGAATGTCAGCGGACACTATAGCACCATTTTCCAAAGTGCCGCATTTCGAAAAAAATACATGTATGAACATTTTCTTGGCTAATTCAAGTTCTGCATAATAGAATAGCAAAAACCACTCATTTCGAATAAAAAATATATCGGTTCGACGCTGGATATTCCTGTCGCTCTGTGGCCTCTTCTCGTAATCTCTAAATATATGCATGGTTTCATGCATAAGAGATATCGCTCATAGAAATAAATCGATTTGGTTAACGGCAATTCATCAGCTCCGAGCATACTTCTCGCCGCTACAAAACAAACATTCATGGTCTATACAAACAACTAAGAGAAACAGAGAATCACCGATAAATAAGCGCTGCACCGCTTACAAAAACAAAGTACCAGAGTCGTTGAACTCTTCAAATTGTTATACTGCATGTTACATCAGTTACATTATCCTGGCTATAGCAAACAACTATTATGCAAGTCACAATTCAGGCATCTCCTACGTCTAGCCATGTAACTATCGTGTATGCCTAGCTCACAAGCTCCATTCAATGAAACACTGAAAACTCACGGTGAATTAAATCATCAATTGACACTTCAAACATTCACGTTTTTTACTGCTCCACCGAACACATATCAGCGAAAAGCACTAACTACGTTACTAATACGACAAGTATAGGCAATTTAATAACATTGATGTGGGAGCAAAGGTGACTCCGTCAACCATCCTATTTTGTCATAAGCGATATCGAATCGCAAACGGAGAATACGCTGAATTTCAATCGGTTTTTCACTAAACGAAAATTGATAATATCAAATCCAAGTGCCAGAAATTATACATTGTGTTCGAAGAGAATTTCGGATTTTTCAATATGCAGAAATTCGGTTCCCTAATGCCTATTTAAATTTGGATTATTGAGTGTTCGCGAACAAATTTAATGCAAAAGTGACGTCACAAGCAAATCGATCCCGTAGTTAAGCTCTTAGTGTTAGCGAACAAACTGGTTTAATTCAAATTCGACAAATTTTCGTTCTCAAAAATTAGGGTAATTTTAATTGAGTTTTCACGAAAACAAAATGGCTACATTTCAATCGCGAACAATGTGTTCGCGATCAGTTTTACGCCGAATTTCAGTTGGCCAAAAAGCGTTCCGTAACTATTTTTATACAGAATTATATAATGGGATGGTTGTCGGGGTTTTCGTAAGTTTACTTGAGCATGACTATTATACGTATATATCATGCTACAACAATAACAAAGATTCGTCCCTTAATTTGAGATTCCAGTCATTCAACATTTTGTCAATTGCATTGCATATAATTACGCGAACTCAAAATCAAAAATGAAAAAGGCTAAGCCACGATGCGGACCGCTAAGTTATATCCTTAGCGGCTGCCCTCAAACATAGTCTTAGGGTTAGCTTAATGCTCATATCAGGACTTTAGCTTAAGTTAAGACAGACTTTATCGAGGATGGAACAATTTGCATATACTTTACACCATTCAGCTTGGGCATGTTAAAGGTGATTCTATTTCGAAAATATTTTCAGCTTTGCTACCAAAATTTCAATATATCCACAATTTTGATAAAATCGTTTCCTCTGTATAATCTACTAAAACTTTAGCGACGGATTGCTCTGATTTATTTCTTACTTAACTGTCATTTCATCAGTCACGCTCTGACCAGTGCTCTCTGCTGATTATGTCGAAAAACAAACGACATAGATCCTGCAATGGTTCTAGAACGATAAAACAATCACAAGTACGCCTTTGTGTTCAGCGTAGCTGCTGCGCACAAAAACACCAAAAATATATTGAAATATTGGAGCAACGTTTTTGAAGCATATTGCAGCATTTTCTGCACAACGTACTGTTTATTACAGCAGCGGCGCAAACCAGTAGTAATTTATATTCTATAGCTTGATAACTAGTAGGAATGATTTTGGCTATAAACGTAACGTTTTAACGAAACTGACAGCTCTCCGCTAGTGAAACTCGCTGTAGTAATTGGTCACTTTCGATGTCGTCAGCTTATGCAACGAATGTAACGTGACTGAAGTTCAGGGGTGTCGCACGATGAGTGGGCGGCCTCTTTCACTTTTTATTGACGAGCGTGAAGAAATTCATTAATTGATTTATAACAAATCAATGTAAACAACCAGACCCCTCGACTTTTGAAGAGCTTGCGACGCCTCTGCTGAGACCCGAGTGAGACATCTAGTAAGCTTATGCTTGTGCGTCGTCATGGCTTCGTCAGCGAGCTAAGCACGAAAGCGTTCACAGCAGTCTATTCGAAATTTGATTTCAAATTCATATGGTTTAAAACTCAAAAATAACCATAAGCGTTTTAACAAATCAAAAACATTATTGGCACTAAATGGTTTTACATGTACAGTATTGTGATCACAATACAGTGTACATATAAATACAAATATTATTGTAGGATATATGTCTATATACAACGTTATATATCAGTTCATCGACGGTAAATTAATAAGAAAATACGAAAAAGCCAAGTAAATATATAAGGCAATATATACGCATTAAGACACACCAAAATAAACTCAAGTAAAGATATGTACCATGTGCAACTGGTGGATATTATTATTAAGATATATGGCAAAGTTGTGACATTTTTATTATAACATTTATATATTCACATTAAATTCATTAGGCAGCTATCAACCATAACATGTTCCGGCTTCAAATAATAAGAAACACAAGTATTTATAACAACAAGGCCAATACAGCAAACAAGCTTACGGTATTATGGGGCAACTTCGCCCAAAAACAGATTATGTGGCTTCACAAATCTATAACTACTCATAGGTAGTATATTTTCTGGGTATTTTTTGACCAGTTTTGAGCTGACTCAATTTAGATGTTTTTAACTGATTGTTGTTTTCAAGTGTTCACTAGAACGGTTAAGACAGCTACAGAATCGTAAACGCTTCTGTAAGCTAAAATTTGTCCATAAAATGAACCATATGCACAAAAAATAACTCTCATTTCGTACCAACAAAGATTTACTGTGTGCGATACTAAATCGTCTGCGATTGTTTTATGGCGTTTCATTTAATAGCCACAATTGCTCCTAATTAGCAGCACTTGGCCTGGGCGATGTTGCCCTGTGAAATGCTGTTGTAGGGCGAGTTGCCCTATGCAACAACGACTGGATTTGTGTTATCATACAAGCGCAACAGTGGACCGTAGCTTACGTAAATTCGGTACGAGACAATTTTGTAGAAGATGAGATCCTTAATCGGGCTCCTGCAAGAGGTAGCGGTAAGCAAGTAAAGCAAATAATCAAATTAGCAAATCATCATCAAAAACCAACTTATCAATTCAGTCAAACTCACGTTCATGACGTCAAGAGCTCATTTGCAGGTGGGTATGTGTTTTGTGCTTATTTTGTTTTCGCGCATCTTTTTATTACTTATGCATACGTGTAAGCTTGGTTTTTGCATGCATTATACGGTTTCATTTTGCTTTGCTGCTAGCAAATACAAAGAAACTGTGGGAGATCTATAAAAATATTCTACTTACGGGCAACAATGCCCAGAATAGCTGAGAATTATATCAGACAGTGCTACAATTAACGTCGAATGATGGGCAACATCGCCATCAGCGTATAGCGCTAATAGCGTGTGAGATAATCAGCATCTAAATACAAGTGGGTAATGTTGCCCCGCCTCAAGGGGCAACTTCGCCCACGTATTCTTTTTATCCATAGTTCAGTAGAGAGATTAAGAAAGCAGCTGATATTCCTGTTACAAATACTACACAAAAAACATATGTTTATGTCCCTCTTGTAGAATGATTCATCATAAATTGATTTGAAACTTATACGACAAATTTTTTCAGTGGGCGAAGTTGCCCCATTTTACCGTAATATTTTGTTAGAAAAAATGACACCTTACAGAGGGGGTTTGGTGGCAACAGCCACCTCCCGCCCCACGACGTAGTCTTAGGTTTAGTATAATGCCTATATATGTGCCTTAGCTTAAGCTAAGGCTATCGGAAACATGAATTTCACTGCCGCCACTAAAAGCTACAGTGACCACGACAGGCTATAGCCGCGAACGTTTTGGCGATTGAGCACCGACGTCCGTTCCTATGTTCCACATCGCAAAAAACTGTTCCGAAGACAACTCGGTATGTGAACGGAACTTTACCAGCCCACCTCGCTTCGGAAACATGTTAAGAGCCATATTATTTTTTCCTGTCTAAACTGCTGTCACGGGCAATTACGTTATACAAATACATATTCAATTGTTTATCCGTTGTACAAGCTTCTATTTTTTTATTTTTGGGGGGTGACCCCCTGCGTACCTGGGAGGCGTGGGCGCACCCACACTGTTCTCAGTGCTTTCGGCGTATCCCTCAGGCTAAAAGAAGCAAAACAAAAAATTTCGTCAAAATCCATCAAGCCGTTCAAGAAATATCGCTAATTTTTCGGGTTTTTCAATTTTCGGGAGGGGAGGGGGCAAACCCCGGCTGCCGCAGCTGCACCCCGTTGAGAATGTACCCTGGTGATTTTAGAGTGTTTCTCAGGAGAAAAGAAGAAAGCAAAAAGGTTTGTCAAAATACATCAAACCGTTCAAGAGATCTTGTTAATTTTGCTTACCGGGGGTTTGCCTCAATTGAAAATGTAGTCCGGTGCTCTAAGCGTATCGCTCAAACTAAAAAAGCAAAACAAATAAATTGGTCCAAATCCATCGACTCGTTGAAAAGTTACGACCTTTAAATTATACTGATTTGGAATTTCAGGGTGCCGGAGGTTAGGAGGGGGTAGGGGATAGCCAAAACTTTTGTTTCTGTACTCCGATATCCACTTCTTACTTAACAACAAGCCCAACCAAATCCATCCAATCAACGGGTTCAAAAGTTACGATCAAAAATACCTGACGACCCAAAATTTGGGACACGGACAATGAAACAGACAGACAAACATACGGTAATTAATATGTAGCATATATGTGGAAGTATTCTTATAGCGACGCAGAATTATAGTCTCGAATGCGTACGACAATTTCTGGGCCAGGTATACACAACAAAAATAAAAGAATAAACTGTCATCGATCATCAATTTTTCAGCCATTTTTAAAAATTTACTAAGCCTAAAATTTCGTAATCTCGCTGTAGTACTACGTTACTGAGGGCAGTCCACCAGTTTTATGTCTTATGATGTGATAATTATGCATTTCATCAGCCAAACTGCACTCCAATTGTCTTTCTAGAGATAAAAATGACCATTCATAACATATAACACAAAAGAGTAGTGAGAAATCGGTTAACTATAATTATAGATCGTTTAAATTTCTATATCACGAAATACATTTTAAGGAAACAATATTATAAGCTCATCAACAGTCAGACTACATTCACGCGAAATGTGTATGCAAGATGCAATACACATCAAACATTATTATATACATATTTAATTTCATGGGTATATATCAGGGAATAAGCGGAACCGAAATTTACCGGAATCGGAACCAACAACCGGAACCGTCCATTTAAACCGGATCCGGAACCTGGTCTTCGAGACTTATATATAGTAAAACAGATGAAAAAATAAATGAAGGTACAGTGGATTTAAAATGTGTTAAAAATAACTTTTACATTAAACTTAATGTATTACGATGACATTATTGCCTTTCTGAAACTTTGAAGAGACTGTGGAAGCTAGTAATATTTATTTATCGATCAACATGTCGCTTTTGGACACCCAGGGCAAAAAAATGCCTTCTACTATGCACACTTGCTTATACTACGTGAAACTGAATGTGTTTACAACGCATGAAGCGCATAATAAACACTTTACCTCTATCTGCAGTTGCCTCACTTTACTACACATGAGTTTATTACATGCTTTCTGTATGAAACTTAAAATTATTGGTTTATATGGTTCTAAGAGAAAATAATAGAAGGTAATTTTCAGACCAGTGGTCAGAGACACTGTTTGGGCTAGCGTTGAGCAACCAATGCCCGTCAGGTTGATAACTTTCTAACCAGAATGCTGTAAATGAGACAAACTGTGATACTGCTCGCACTGTTTCAATAAATACAGTTCATTGCCAAGAAAGCAGTTTCTGGCTGCGTTGCAGATAACGTTACTTTATTTCAATGTAGACTGATTTACAAAGTATATAAGCGCAGTGGCTGGTGCTTGACGCAATTTAGGTTATGCTAAGTACTTCTACGTAGTCCATACTCTCTTGCTGAGTTGGACCTGTTTATTTCGAACATACCCGCAGACTTCTGAATGTGCAAAATAGCTGCTACAGGCATTAACCTGGCTTTGTTTTGTTAAAAAATTCCTACTAAAATTATGCGCCCTACTTACGTGTCACACGGCAAATTGTTAAGTTAATCTTTTCGCTGGCTTGGTTGTATTGGAACTTTACCACTGTATTCAAATATTACAAATGTTTGGACCACAGATGAAGCAAAAATGTGGAAAATTTTAAACCGGAATTCCGGTTCCAGTACGGTTTTTGCGCTTTGCCGGAACCGCAACCGGAACACGATTTTCGCCGGAACCGGAATTCCGGTTACTCCCTGTTATATATGTATATGTACCAGAGATGGAACAGCGTCACCATGACCTAGTAACAAGACATATAGGGCTTTAAATCTTGTTTACATAGTCCAAGGCATGCATGTGCCTCACAAAGCAGACCAAAACTATTTTACCAACCCTATATCTTCTGGTCGCATTCGTATAGCGAATTTAAAGCAATCGTCGTCGGAGAGCTTGGTTTACGTGCATTTAAATTTCCAATATGTCCCTGCGGAACAACAAAGCAGCCAAACAACAAGACAAAAGACGCCGGTCTGTTAAGGCTGAGCACAATGCAGAGGAGAGTGCTTTCGATTTCTGAACCTGGCCGGGTCACACACTGTGATCCGGTGACCCTATCAGTCATAGAGATGATCCGAAATGACACGGTTCCATCTCTGGTATATACGTATAGGTGTACAATATATAGCTTGATGTGCATATATATATATATATAGACACTAACTAAGTACACATGTCTTCATTTGAATATATACATCCTATATATTGATCCGTGACCATTTGTATTATTTAGTTCAATTCTCCGGTCATTCGAGAAATAGCCACCCTCTCTGGCAATCAGAGTTACGATTCATACAGCATTACCTATAAATGAGTACCAAATCTGAAATTATCATAAGTCAATTTGGGCTATGCGAAATTATTAATGTAATGTTTTCTGGAGATATAAAGCTGGCGAAATTCCTGCGCGACGGGTAGTGAATATGCAATAAAACCGGTCTGCTCCGACGGCGACACAGTGTTGTAGATAGAACGCAAGAATATTCAAGAAAATACCATTTAGTAATAATTTCCATGCTAATTTTGAAGTTAATACGATAGAGCCGTAGATCAGAAAATGTGTGACATTAACGTTTTACATGCCTTTTTCATAGCCGTTAAACTGATCGGTCAGTCGGTGCTCTCTGCAATCCCAAACTGTATTATTATAGAGCACATTATATTCTACTCCAACACGGTAGTTGTGCGCGGGTGATCTAGAGCATTATTGCAGCCTGGCACGAAACTCAAGATTTATGAGCACAGTTCTAAAGCAGCTTTGCGATATAACCGAGTGTTTCTTAAATACACATTCATTCCTTACCATACTGGTTTTTAACAACTATGTACCGCCGCTAGTTGCATTTTACAAAATGTTTATAAAATGGAACATCTTGCCTCAATCTGGGTTTAGCAACGCATATGATATGAAAACTAATACGTGAGTGCAGTCTAGAACTGATATCTATAAACATAACGAATGCATACTTCGGCCACATCAGTTCGACACACCAATAACCTTAGTATAAAAATGAAATCTTTACCACCGACCAGGTCTCGGTCTTATCCGCACTATAATTTGCGGTCGGGCACTGATTACACAGAAAAGGCTCCAATAAGTAAAGCAAAAATAAGGAAAATAAGGCATTCTATAATTAATCCCCACATAGGCATAGAAATTATATTCACAGTACTGATAATACAATAAAAATATTATGGCAACATTATATGACATTACAAGGCATAATAATGAAAAATATATATGCGTAAAATGAATTATGGCGTTCCAAACTTACAAAACGACAAACCGGTAAAATATGATAATTATGCACCTTATATAAAAAGTATATGTTAAAGAAGGCACCACACGATATAAACAAAAAATTCATATGAAATTAGCTAATTTGTCGAAAAATAAAAACAGAAGCTAAAATCAAAGGCCTTTTTACACTGATCTACCGCGTGTCCGCAGTAAACAGTCAGATAATTTTAGGTATTATGTTTTGGCACTGCTTTGCATGAAAAATCACAATTGTATAGTGATGGAAGAGAGAACCCAGATATTCCAACCTCTTTACAGTCCCACAACTGAGACAATTTTTATGTTCCCCCAGTTCATGTCCACAGGTACCTTTCTGTGATGCAAAAATAGCGCATTTTCAAACATTGGATTGAAAATAAGCAATTTCCATATTTTGTCCAAAATGGTTAAATTTTGCAAGAGGTGTTGGTAATACCCCAAATTTCATTTACTAAACATCCAATGTTTACGACAGTGATTAAATTATACCTTATTGGTCGTTTTCGGACATTGCGGTATATAGTTCAGGTTCACCCGCTTCAACTGGGGAATCACCAGCTAGAGGGTACACAATCCCCAAGTACTTTCTATCCCCCAGGTCTTGAACTAGTGACCCACAGGAATAATATTGCTAGTTTGGAGAAGTTACAGAGATTGGTCTCGTTGATTGTACTCCACTTGTGGTCCAATGGTACAGTTCGACATTTACAGTGATCAACACCGTTTCAAAAAATAAGCAAAACAGAATTTAGACTCAACAATTTGCCTTGTAAAATGAAGTATGATAAATACTTCATGAATGACTTATTTACCTTAGTCGTGTACAACGGAATTGTTCTCAACTGTCTACTAAAGAAGCTAGGTGAACGATCAATGAAATTTTGACAATACTGAGACACATTGCGGTATGTTTAAATTAAGATTTTTTAACAGAAAGCGCGTAGCAAGGCAAAGATGTCGTATAAACACATTGTTTAGCAACAACTTTCCAAAATAAACTTGACATTCAGCATACAAAATTCCGAGTATTTTACACTGCTACTAGTAGTTTGTCTAATATAAATTGCCTCCTGCACAATCCAGCACTCTATAACTTTTAGGTGACATGGCAGGGTTGCACTGATTGATCAATCTACGTAATATTTGCATAGTTCATCTCAACTAAAGCACTTATGTTAAAAAGGTGTTGAGGCAGACCATGAGGTGTTTTTTTAGCACCACAGAACGTAACATTTGGGCTCCTCTCTATAACTCTTAGGTGACAGGATGTTGCACTGATTGATCAAGGTACGGAATATTGCCATAGTTCATCTCATCTATAACACATATGTTAAAAAATGTTGAGGTAGACCTTGACATATTTTTATAGCATTAGACAACGTAACATTAGGGCTCCTACGTTATATAGCAACCGTAAGTCACGGCAAATCGATAAGTATCGGTTCTACGCTGAATTAACTAAGTTACGTGTATATTCAGTGTGAAGCAGCATACACAAGGATACATAAGAAACAAATTCCGTCGCGATCCCGAACCATCATGTCTACCAAAAATAAACCAATCGATGACAAATTTTCTGCTTTACGAGCCCCTAGTACCAAAAATACCAGAAAACAACAATAAATATCGTAGCAATACTTTGAGGGTCACATATAGCCAATTTTATAGCATGTTCACCTTAATTTACTATATTATAAACTGATAACACTAGGTCCCGGTTCAATCAAAGCTCAACATTCCGGTTACAAACTGATATATATATATTCAAAGTGTTAACGAATATATAGAAATGCCTCCAAGCAGTTTTCAGATGCGGGACCAGATTTCCCGCTTCGCGGTGACAGCAGCCACTATTACGGATGCACAAGCCGTGAAGGGATGCCAGTTTCGAAACAGAAACGTTTTGTGCTTTCCCAGCAAGCTCGTACCTATTTTGCATATGCGAACCGCGAAGCAATGTAGCTCTATTTTTTGCTTAATAGCAAGGTTATGTGTCATAGAGGGTTCGAATACGCGATCAATAGACTGAAACGTGGGCTGACCACTAAGCCCCACGGCCACATGTTTCACCAACGCATCATAATTATTTTATATGTGGCTTTCCCTGAACCTGGAGTGGTTCCCGTCATAAAGTATTGTAACTTCGTAACTGAAAACGTCTAACTTAAAAGACTGCAATTATTATGGATGACGGATAAGTGTAAATTTTAACAATTTTAGACACACAGGAAAAGATTTATCCAATTTAGCACCGCAAGTAATTGTCCAAATTGGAAAAATTCGTATATTTATAGCTCGACAGGTAAAAATTCGCTGAATTTTTTGCAGTCAGGATATTGTATGTGGAAACAATTTACAAGAGGGAGGCCAAATATGTATACCCAGGGAACACGAACGAGTTTGAACTAGGGTAAGGTCAAAGAGGTTAGGTTTTACTCGGACCCTCCCCGTACTTAAATTGGATAGTATACATAGTTGTGTTATAGAATGTCTAGATACAAATTTTACCAACTGTATCATCAGTACTAGCACTAACATGATGCACGCGTTTGTTTAAAGTACTAGTATATGAGATATTTGTTTGCGGCTTAGTATCTTTTTCAGATGTGTTACATTTCGCCTCAGAAGACGATAACGAATACGTACGCTCCGAGTTACACTGCGGTGCTATTTGATACTTCGAACCATAATTCTGCTGCTGATGGCTGTTATCGTTAAGAGAAGGCGAAATTCTGCCGCTAAGCTGCAACTGTATGTGTTTCAGGCTAACATTTTTCGAATCGCTTTGTAAACCCGATTGGTTAAAAGCCAAATCGTCGACTTGACTAAAAGAAAAGATACCGCCAACTTCGTTTAAATTTGCGCCAGCAGCTCTTGTAGTATTAAGCTCTGTACCGGTAGGAATGTTTCGCTGTGTAATGTTGTCGTCGAAGGCGGCATCTTTTGGCACGGGCGTCAAATCATTCTTTTGAGGGGATAACAAATAATTATTAGAATCAGAGACTTTTTGATGAGTATCAATGCCATCGAAATCAGCAGTATCATGTTTTCCATTACTAACGGCTCGTTGTTGCCCGACATGTTGCGTTTGAGACTTTCCATTCGCCGTTCTTTTCCGTTTCATTTTGTAATGATTCGCTTGTTGTTTGCTATTATTTGGTTCACACTTAGCGGCACCTCCGCTGAACTGCATAAACGGCCAAACTAGCGGAGAAATGTTTGGAAAAATTGCGGGCATTGCCACAGTTGCTGTTTCACCCGAGCTGGTTGTTATGATATCGACGGCCTTACCACTATCATTACAAACACTGCCAGTGTTAGTATTACTATTCTCGCAAGTATTTAGTCCGCTACCAGTTCTAAACCCTAAGCACGCCATCATATTCGCAGGAGAAATAGTCATATCATTAGGTCCTGCAAGATTAGAAGCAACAACGGTATTAGCCGTATCCGCAGAGCGTTCGTCGCGGTTAGAAGCAGAACTTAATCGCTGTACAAAATTCCAAGAAGTGTTACTGTCATTAGGAACTCGGCAAATCCTATGACTACCACTTCTTCCGCTGCCCACAGTATTAGTCGTATCCTCATCACTAATATTAGCAGTAGTTCCGGTTTTATTCTCAGTCGTGCCGGAGCAGCCAACGTGATGTTCAACGGCTGCCTGTGGGAATGATGCATTCATAAATGCCAAAACATTTTCCGGCGACCATAGGGGTACACCAATACCACCAGGCATTAACATATTCCTTAAATTTCCAAACGCTAATGGTTTCCCAAAAGCATTTTGAAGATTATCAGACACGTCGTCTTCGCAACTACTATGATGACCGTCAATCACACGGTCGTCACTAGAATTCTTCGGATCTTCGCCGGCAAGACTAATAACGCTGTTATTCAGTGGCGAATCAGTGCTAGCCCCAGAATCGCTTAGCGTCGCGTCACTACTACAGCTGGTTGCAGTATCATTCGAAAATGATATGTCAGCTGTTGCTGTAGCTGGATCTAATTTTATATCAGACCTTTGAGTACCCTTTATCGCTGTCATAGTAGTTGAAATTCGGTCATTAGTAGTAGTTATACCAGCTTCGCTATCAAAAATCACACCGTCGCTACAATCTCCCGCAACGTTCAAACCTCCATCAGAAAAACGTTCATCGTCAGGTAGTGTTTCAACCACAACAGCCGCACTCGAACTTATTCCACATTTCTGATGTTGTATACTATTATTGGAGTTTCGATCGCTAATAGCCGGTGTTACAGATACGTGGTTGTTGGCAGATTTTGCTGCCTTAGTTTTACGAAATCTTGTCTGGATCACGTCCTTACGCAAATGCACTGGCCGGGGTACCTAAATACGATAAACAGTAAACTATGTTATATTAAAATTACCAACATTTATAATCCAGTGTTAATGCAAAAGTTAAACACAAAAAGAAACTGTCGTGATAATGCGCCACCTTGCTTTTCCAAAATTACTGATGTTAGCGTGACTTAACAGATTTACAATACTCATGTGCTAAAAATACCTAATTACGCCGAGATTTTTAGGCGTTTGAAACTATGGGTCAGCGCTGATCACTAACAAATGTTTGATGGAGGCAGTAACTAGAGGTCAAGCATATGACTTTTCCAAATAATGAAAATATTTTGATACACTGACAAAAATTTGACAAAATTTTAGCAAAGATTATGGAAAATACACTAAAATTGGATAAAAGTTTTAGGCAAGAATTGGTGATAATTGCCAAAAATTGAGGAAGCGAAAATTGTAGCGGTTAAAATTTTAGGGCTCAGGGGCGGAAGAGTCTCTTATGAAGTTGTATGTCTCTTAGGGTCATGCGAAGCCAATGAGGGGTCAGCCTCCTCCCCTCCCATAAAAAACCCCGTAACAACACCAGAAAATTAAAAATTCCAACTTTTCAACCAAAAAACTCAGTATAAGTACGACAAATATTTCTCATTAACGTTAACTGTACGAACGTTGGAGCATGCATTCTAACACACATCGTCATTTCCGCATGATAACATTGGCCATAGATACAAATATTGCACATCAGTACAAGGATTGCGATATAATTATTGTTTTATTGACAATGCCACGGGCACACTTTGCAAGAAACCTTAGATTATAGCAGCTGGACTGTAGTAGCATTATATTTTATACCTAATACATATCACCTGGAATTCGGTAATTAGTCGAAAAGCAAAAAAGAATTAGATCTGTAAATATCTCTAATTTGTATGAAAAAAGTTAGCACATATGATCCAAAAAGTTGGCTGAACGAAACAGTACATGGCTTGTAACAGCAGAAACTTTTTGGCGGAAACTCGCTGATGTGGTGCATATTTAATCAATCTATAATAAGTATCACGCTTTAGGCAATTGATACGTATTAAATCCAGCATAAAAGAGGCTCGTTAGCTAAAAAATTCGCTAATTAATTAACTAATTAGCACCCATCATAAAGTGATGGAGCTTTAAAAGCCACATATTCATGATTAGCAACACCGAAAACCCCCGAGCGCAACAAATTAGCAATTTTGAAAAGGTTTTAAAATTTGCATAAGATTACCTAATTAATTAACTAATTAGCTTATACGGCCAAATTTTAGAGCTTCAGAAATGTCATATTCATGATGAGCGACATGGAAAACCCCCGTGTGCAATACATTTTTCATTTCTGATCGCTTTGAAAATTTTCAAAAAATTAGATAATGAATTAATAAGTAATTAGCTAATTAACTAAGCGAGATGCAGTATATGCACAAAAATAATAGTTTTACGCTAATTATTCATTGAAAGGTAAGCATTTTTTGTTTGAAAATGCTAAAAATAGGATAACACGCTTAACTAATTAGGTATATTACAAATTATCTAAAGAAAGTTTTGACAAAATCTTGTCTTGCTCCTCACCAAATAAAAAAATTTATATCGACCCAGTAGTTATAAAGAAGTTTAACGGACGGACAGATTGTACCGATTTTCCCCTCTGACGAAAATAAAAACTCTTCGCTTCGATCCGCTCAATAGTGTGATGTCAAATTGTAATACGGAACACATTTTGTGCAAAAACATGTCCATGGAAAAGATCTAATTCCTGGGACATGTTGGATTAGTTAGCTGGTTCCACTTGATTCCATCCGTAGGTGAACTTTTAAGTTCAGAACACTTTGAACCTATTCCGGAAGAAAAATGTTTGGCGCAAAATTGATATTAACCAAAACGTCCAAATAAAAAGTCTTCCATACATGAATTTCACTCGTTTTAAATTAGGTAAATCTTGAAAGCGAATGGTTTGACGTCGCAAACAGAGAAACACATGTCATTAATGTACAACCTGTAATATACATATCAGAAAATGCAGCGAAACTGGAACGAAATAAACAACAGTTTACAAACCTTATGAAGCTTGTAGTATAGTCCACACGCGTTGCACACTAATAAATTATCCTGATTACGTCGCCACGTTGTTGTTGTGGTTGTTTTGCAATTAGCGCACGACGGACTTGTTGTAGTTGTTGTACCAGAGCTACTGGTCGATATGCTGCTGCAGTTATTGCCTTGACTAATGCAACACTGGGGAGAACGAGTCCCCGTGGCAGCATGAAATAATGCACCTGGAGGGGTCTCGATGCGGCGTTTGACGTGGTCCAACGCTGACGCCGAAGTATTGTATTTTTCTCGCCCAATAAAGGTGTTATGCTCATCACCTGTTTCAACTGCTGAATGCCACTCAAAACTACACAGTTGTTGTCCGGGTTTGTTTATCGCCCCCGGCTTTCCAGTACCAGGCTTTTTTGTTGCTAGCCCATCTATAAAAATGAATACAATTAAACAAAACACATTTCACAATAGCACAAAGAAAAGAAACAATTATTTTCATTGGACATTAAAGTAGTGGCGGCAGTAAATTAACTAACGATGGACGCTAGTATAGTGTTGTCCAAAGACGGTGATAATACGGATTTTTTTTGATTTGTATAAGAAACAGGTTAGCCAAATCTTTAAAGACTTACCATTATACAAGCACAGGTTTGTGTGTCATAAGTATCATACACATAAATTAGCACAGTTCACCTGCAACATAGACTTGAAAATTGATGTAGCTGCTGCTAAGTTTCCCGGCAGATCCGTTTTCCGTTTTGCCCGCAAATGCAGATATGCTTAAACGTGTACATACACACTTTTGTCAAAAATATTTCTTTACATTATAGTTTAAGGTCAGCTGCTGCTTATTCATGTAAATTCATTTGTGTTTTTCCACTCTATGGAAAAAGCTCCAATTAGGAAGCTGGGTCTGAATAGTCTATATTTTTGCCAAATACAATACTGAATTGCGCAACTATATTTGGAAGCTGGTATGGCGCAAAACCATTTGGAAAATTTCCACAATGTCATGCCCGTAACCAGAATCACACAGCAATATTAGTCTAAGAGTATAATGTCACCACAACTCGTCACAAAATTCTGTTGTCTAATAAAATTCATATAAATTTCTTTTTGTCATCTATAATCCGATACAGTCCGATGATCTGGCTAAAAACTGTAGTACTACTATCATTAAGCAAGTGGCTTCTCAACACAGGGGGGCCCCAGGATTTTCTAGCTCCTACAGAATTCCAAAGGTTACCCCCAGATAAATTTTGGCTTCAGGTCACTTCCAACAGCCCCAGTTATTTTGAGGCATCGAAGTAGTCGTCCTAATAAAAAGCGGTGTTAAAATAAAACTTTATACTACTGCTTTTATTGCATTTATTTGTGATAAATTCACGAGTAAAACGAGGCGCGGCCTGATGAAATACGCTTTTTCAGTAAATATGAAAAAAACGATATAAAAGTTGTAAACGCACAGAAAACACTATAAAATGCAATTAAGTCACTTTCAGTTGCCTGAAGATCAAAGTTTATCCCAGCTAACAGTGGGGAAATTCCCCACGTATTTCTGGTTATCTCGGGTTGAAACTGCGCCCCCAAAGCGCCATTTTCGTAGGACTTCGGCGGTAGAACATGGACATCAAAACACCCGTATTCGGGGCAATATTATTTTGCAAATTTTCCAATTCACACTTTCACAAAATTCTAATCACTCCAATAATTACTACTAATCTATATTTCCGGCAATGCAGAACTATGGAGCAATGAAACTGTTTGAGCTGAAGAGGCTGTCGACAAAACACAAAATAGAATATTGATCATGGTTCTAGAAAACGATAGATAATTAATATTGACTGTGTTGCAATTATAGTTTCATTCGAGTACAAGCGTGTCTATATCAGTCATTATTTCGCTTTCCAGTAAGGCTGAGGTTCACGACACCAAGATTACTGTATACAAATCTTTCTCGTATAGCTGGCCGCTGAGCAAATGAAATTAACCAAAACATAGAGTCCTGACATTAGCAGTGAAAACTGAATTTGATACCGTATGTCAGCAATAGTAACGTTTTAATTTTAATCTTCATAAGAAATATGAATTAAATCGATAAGACCCTTTAATGAGTGCTCACTTCACTGCAAACAATAATTGTTTTTACGGATTACCTCATTAGCATTTAGGTATAATATAGTGGTTCTGTTGGGAGAGCGTGGGACCTGCGACCTTAGGGTGCGGCGTTTTATCCGGACCGGTATCACTCGTCCTTCCGTCCAACCGGGATCGTTGAATTAAACAACTTACTTGCCAAAAATGACCAATTTGCCTGGGCACCACTTATAGCTCTAATTACCACGCTGGAGCTCGTACGGCCCGAAAGGTTGCGAAAACGGGTATCAACACCCCTGCATCCGGCGGGAATTTTCAATTTCCATATTTATGATAGAGCAGAGCATGGAGTTTCAGTTTCATCTTTATTCTGTGGTTTTGATGCCAAAATTATTTACACCACAAAATGGAAGAACATAATAAAAGCTACTACTGTACATACTTTCACAATATTGGTACAAAAACTTCTTTCTTATACCACGTCACCATAAAACACAAAAATAACGTTGTTCCAACGCCACAGGCTTCCAGCGGAGCATCTATGCAATTGTGTATTTTAACGTTTCTGATGTAGCGAGCTCTTATTAATATTATTTCACTGTGGTTCGTCTATAGGGGGCAAGGGGTGACCCTCATGCCTGGTCGCTGTTCATATTGGCTACACCCCCACTGAAAGGACCCCTTAAATTTTTGATCTTGACCATAAAAAATTTTAACTTGAAATGTACAGTTTTAAGATAATTATGGTATTTTTCACCCTTCTCTACCGTAGAATGCAATAATACATATAAATCGCCATCTGACACAGACATGCATATATATCACCGCGTATACGTAAATATATACATATACATAATATATTAATTATATTAATGTATATAATAAATATAAATAATGCTCCCCCGAACTCGGAGTCCGGCTTGGCCCCAAGAAGCCTCTTTGCCAGAGGCTCGCCGGAAGCCCGTTGTGAAACACGCGGTGACTTCAAAACACAAAAATCTACAACAAACAACATTAAATATATCACTATGTTTATTTCTGAATAAACAACAACACAGCACTATTCTAAATTTCCATAATTGTTATTAAGCTAACACTCCACATACCTGAGCCGTAAAAGACGCCATCGGAACCAACAATCATATTTTCTCCAAGCTCACCGCTATCTGCAGTATTTAAATGAGTTTTTGAGGACAAATTCAACCGTATTCCAGCTCCAAACAATGGTGAATAAATACGTTCCACTGAATTCGATTTCCCGTCACCAACGTCTGCGTTTGTCCTGCGTACTAATTTCGCGTTCTCATCCTTTCTGACGCTAATTAATTTCGATGCTTCAAAGGTTTCCTGCTTTAGCAAATTTTTACTCACAGAGACAGCGTTAAGAATTTCTTTTTTGTCGCGGCCATAATCGCATTCCATTTTTTTATTGCCATTTTCTGGTTTGTAAGTCAGCTCGTGCTGGCCTACACTACACGCATCAACGATAGTAGTTTTATTTTCTGAGTCGAACATATTACTACTATTGCATCTATCATCATTGCCGCTGACAATGGTGGTGTTACACTGTTCCTCATTAACGCTTGGGCCATAGACGAAATCTACATGTTGCAAGGTATTTAAGCTATTACTGCCACATATAATATCTGAAATCTCGTTATCACGACCTGAGATCGTATTTAGCATATCTTCCGGTTGACAAGTAATATCAACATCCAAATTTGAAGTATTATCTTTTTCGGAGGTGCAGTAGCCCACCCTTTGAGCAGACGATATACTAGGCTGCAATAACAGCTGTGGATATGCAGATCCGAGTTTTTTGGCAAAACTAGCCTGCGCTGAAGCTGCTGCAGCCAGTGACGCAGCCGCAATAAAGCTTGCAGCCGCAGAACTATTAGCAGTTGTGCTGTCTGGGCTAACCGAAGGTATCCCGCACTGATTAGCAAGGCAATTAGCTAACGTAGGCAACTGACTCGCTTGGGTACTCGTTGGAAACATCGACGAACGAAGGCTGAAATACAAACCCATGTGCAAACCTTAATCAATATAATATAATTCATTGTTTTCCACGATGAACTATAATTATAACGGTGGGTATGCAACTCACGTGCGGTACTGCTCATGATGGTAGAATATTGTATAACCAGGAATAAATAGTAAAATTTTGTACAAGAATATCACTTAGACACACGGTTTGATATACGTTATTACAATACGTTATGCTACGATAAGGTCACATTTAAGCTTACGCCCAAGGATATGCGAAATAGACTATCATGCTTCTGCTGGTATATACATAATATTGCCTTTGAAAGAGCAAGAATAGCAGTCACTCATCAGTGTCTTGTACTCTAGCGATTTTTCATCGGTACTGTAATTAGTAGCTAGCACGCCAACACGAAATCTTGAGGGTATCCGATAGCCATCGGAGAACTATTAGTGATACACCAACGCAGTGTTGTTTGGAAGATGAGCCAAAAACAGCCACATCTTCGTAAACCGCGGTATAAAAACTTGCAATTCGCAAGAGAGGGTGAAACACAGAGAGCATATCATTTTTAAGTATTTTTCTTTAATCGCATAAACAAGCTGTATTTGATGTACATACCGCTCTGAAACTTGTTAAACACTGACCCCGTTGAAAATCCTAAATCTTAGTCGGCCCTAAACCCATCGAAAACAACTGATAAAGCATCAAGTATTTGTGCTGGTCTCTAGATAGCCAAACTATCGTATTAAGCATACCGGAAAACTTATAAAGAAAATAAATTCTTGATGACCTGTACGCAATACGTAACCACACAAATGAAGACATACTATATTATGAATATCGGATTCATCTAAATCCATTGAAAAGTCATGAAATATGCACGCTAGACTATAGATAACCGAATTGTTGCGTTAAACCTTCAGACCTACGTATATATAGACCATTATTGATGCCCTGTACGCATTAAGCAATAACAGAAATATAAACGCCCTATATTTTGGAAATCGGGTTCGGCAACCGTAAAGCCTCTAAACCACATGAAAAGGTATAATATAGTCAAGTTGGACCCTGGATAACAAAACCATCATATTCTGCTTGATAACCTATTAGGCTCTCACTGTAAGGTGAAAAGTAATAACACGGCGAAATATGAAAAATCGCTATTTGAAGCACAGGGTCAACGAACCGTGTTGACAACATTTCAAGGAGTGGTCCCACACAAATGTCTGGTCAGCAAAGTTGTAGATCTCGAGAAGCTGATCGGATTTTATATGCGAAGCCTGCGCCGCGATATATGAGCTGCGAAAGGCTGCTACCCATATGGCCAAATATGGCAAAGAACACTTCAAAACATGTTTTTTGCCATTTTGAACCTCAAGATAAGGTCGGAGCTGTTCGCGTTCAATAAAAGGGCACATCCTCATCACTTTGCCACCGAATAAAAACTATTGAAATCCATCCATTTGAAGATGATGTTATGAATGACAGAAACAGACAAAAAGAAATTTTCACTCCGTTAAACTCCGCTCGCTCCGTTTCAATTAATAACTAAGCGGCATACGATTAAATAAATGAAATTTCGTTATGAATACCAACTCTTGGTATAACCAAAAGAGCTATAAAGGAACACTATGCCCAAGATTGAATAATTTTCAACCACCCCACACACAAAACAAACTGTTAAATCTTGTACTCGTTTTTCTTGCGCTCTTGGTATAACCATTATTTCCAAGTGTTTGGCACATTATCTACATGAAAACGTAAGCTAAGGTAAATAAAATTATTGGCAACTGCAGACGAAACGGCTCTGTCTAATTTGCTCTCAGTGATTATTTATAGGTTTCAAAATGGCTTTTCAAATCACTTGAAAGTCTCGTTAACACAATGCATCAGCAATATTATTAAAAGCAGCATTACGAGGATTATCGGCACAAACAAAATCAAAACCTTTTTTCTTCCTACAATATAGCCAATAATAGAAATTTATAATTTCAAGCGGCATTTTTCGGATCCGCCAACAGTGCTTGCTCTACTATTATACGCATATCACTCAAATACAACAAGTAGTTTTACCATATCCAGCACCCCAGTAAACCAATATGTAATCCCGTTCTGATTCTCTTTGTACAAGTCAAGAAAATACCAAAATAAGATATGTGTTGCCGAAATTTACCATTTAATCTTCTGCTGAATTCTGCGAGGTGGACGTATATTCAAAGTAAGGTTAAAAACAAAAAACGGGACCATCGCGTTCATCAAAATGAATTCATTAACACCATCGCGCACCCATAACAAGTAAGAAATCAGTTAAAATTTTTAAAATATATCTCAAAGTTCTAAATGACAGGAGATCCGATATCCCTTGCAATACATACGTAGTTGTACCACACTGGCCTCTCCACAAACGGAGGCTAGGATTTTCGAGCCCCCAATCCCGGATTTTGGCGGTTCGTCCAGGTCATGCTACCAAGTAAATTTTGGTATCCTGCCACGCAAAGCCCTCCCCCAAGTATTTTGAGATGACATCAAAAATGATCGTCTTAGCAGAATAATAAACAAAACTCAATACTACAGCTTATATTTCCACTCATTTCATACTTCAATTAATATTTCCACAGTTGAAGTGCATAATACCAGAATTACGTATTTGCGGTATGTAAATAATAAATATGCAACAAAAACCGACATGCTGGTTATCAAGGCATGAAAAACACGATAAAATGCAATTAACTTCAGTACCCACAGGTACGGCTTTCCCCGAGTAACCTGTAGAAATCTCCCAGGTAACAGCTGGTGCCCCCAGTTCAAAGCCTCCTAGGCGAAACTTTGGTCCTGTGAAGACGCCAGCAGTAAGATATGCAAACCTTAAATAATATGGCCAAAATCAAAATCTTCTGCTCGTGTTGGTTTTTTGAGAATTTGGGCTAGATATGGCAAAATTATGTGCACACTTACATTCATTACGAATAAAAATTGCTATAATCCATGAATCTCGTGTAGATTATGCGTGACAGTAACACTCGAGGCGTTCACGACGTTTCAAAGATCTATATTTTGCATTCATCAAATTATTCCCTTGTCCAAGTTTCGGATAACTCTAGCTACCTATAATCATAGCATTCGTGACTGGACAACAGAAGAGGAATTTGTAAAAACTATTTGCAAAATTTTAAAATAATTCGAACCAAGAAGTCAGCGATTGGTTTCTATCAATTTTTTAATGTCAGCTTACTTTACAGTGTGCATTTAGAAATACATTTTCCCAAAACAAAACTATATGTAAGTCAATCGACAATATTAGTCACTATACAAACCAAAACAGCAAGCAAAAAACCTGTGTGCATCTGCATTAAATATATTGAAAGATATGTCACATAGTTTCATTTTAACTAAAGAAAAAAGGTGAACTACTTATTACAATTCGCTTCTACACAAAATATTAATCTGTGCTAAAAATGGATATTTTTGAACACTACGAAATTTAAAATATTCACAATTTTGTTTTGCCATTCATACCAGTAATTTCAAAATTTCCCAACCGGAAACAAAAGTGCTCCCGCTCAGCTCATAATAAAAGCATCTAATATTTCGGGTCCAAAAGATCGCAATGTACGGAAAAGTATTAGGCATTCAGATAAGACAGAAATGCATTTTATATTAACCACCTAATCAGTTATGCGTGAGTAAACTTAAGGTGACCCCGCGAACCATCCTATTTTGTCATTACAGATATCGAATCGCAAACCCTTGTTACGGAAAAATGGCTTAATTTCATTCGGTTTTTCGCTAACCGAAATTTGGCACAATCAAATTCAAGTGCAGAAATTAGACCTTGTGTTCGAACAGAATTTCGACGATTTCGATTTGCAGAAATTATGCATTATCGTTTAAGTTTGGATTATAACAGTGATAGTGAACAAATTTAACGCAAAAGTGAGGTCACAATCAAAACGACAAATTTTCGTTCTCAAAAAGTTGGGTAATTTTAATTGAATTTTCGCGAACACAAAATGGTTAGATTTCAATCGCAAGCGCGGTGTCCGCGAACAGTTTTACGCCGAATTTCAATTGACCAAAAAGCGTCCGTGACAAATTTTATGCAAAAATACAAAATAGGATGGTTGGCGGGGTCACCTTAAGTTTACTCGCGCATTATACAAATGGCTACCTATAAGCAGTGACAGTTGCATATATCCCCTAAACATTGAATCTGCGGTGATCCGCGAAATAACCATTTTTTCACAGCGGTAGAAAAGGAAACAAGTAATAAGGATCTATTCAATGAAAGTGACATCATGCGTCAAATTATTTCATGAAACACTAAAATACTACAAACAATCAGAATTCGATAGCGACAGGTAACCAAAAAGCAACTTATAGTAAAAATTGCTCGCATCCAGCAGGATTCACATTCTGTACTCGCAAAATAACTAGACTGTGGCATCAATTTATAGCAATCATACCATACAGACTAACCTGTCGACAAGAGATTGATGGATCTTTTGTTGCTGATGTTGTTGTTGCTGCTGTTGAAGCATAAGCATTGCAAACGCTGCCATATTCATTGCCTGAAGATGCGTAGCTTTTCGGAGCTCCGGATTCTGACTTCCCTTCTTTTCTACATTATTTGACTTATAAGCTGCTTCAACGACAGACGATTTTTCTTTGTCCTCGCTAACTGCATTGATACCATTAGCTGTAATATTAGCTGCTACTGAATTGGCACATTGCTCGACGTCAGCAAAAAGCCGATTACTAGTACTAGTTGACTGCGACGTAGAATTCGTTTGGCTTTGCGACACTTCTTTTTGGCATTCGAATCGCAAAGGAGTCTCAACATTATTACCCTGAAAAAACATAAATGTATACCCGCTAGTCATAATATACACAAACCCAAAAGTTACTCAATAAGCCATTTTTGTTATCTTAGGAAAAACTGCCTCCGCCTTCCGAACCGATGGGGAGTGAAGAATTTAAAAATTTTAACAATAAATTGTAAGCAAATCATAATACAAATTGTAGGCGATCTTGTCATTCACCCCGTGCCGGAAATATCTACCGACCTCTTAAATACGAAGGATCTTGAACACACGCATCCTGATACAGTCAAATTGAAAACGAAAACGGCGTTAAGCAACCCTGTTGCTTTTGAACAGATAAAGACAATTTATAATAAATTCTGCCCATTTCTGTGTTATAGTTGCATGCTCGAAGCGGTCGTAACTTGCGCAATGTTATTTCTGTGCCCGCACGTTAGAAACCGGCAATTGTTCATTGCGCGTACTATAATGTTAGCACATGTAGTTGGAAAGAAATGTTTGATAATGTGTCAACGGTAATACACACGATGGACTGAACTTTTGTGAAATTAATAAACCTTGAGTAGCAGCTCTTGAAATCTGCTGCCCTATTTATATTTTAAATTCATCGATGACAAATTTCAAATGTCTGGCGTTGAACATAAACAATTTTGCTCAGGAGACGTCGATACACTACCATGTTGCGCAACATATACGGCTCTAGTCAGCAATTCCAGGCAGTTTGCTCGCTAGGCAATAGCAATTTTTGGCGTAGCTTGTAATGTGGTAGGTAAAAAATAGTTACTACTCAACAATACGAAAATATATTAGCTGTATCGTTGAGTTTAATTAGCTTTACAATAATCCAGCGCACAAATAATTATTACATTATCGCATTTTGAATCCATTATTCTGCTGTTTGAGACACAATACATTAACATTATTATGTATCACCTCACCAACATTTGCGAAACGTTATATTAAGTATATATTACGACACGATAACGACATACCAATTTTTTCTGCTTTGTTGCGCCACTGCTCGAGCCAGTCTCATTACTACCAAGTGGACGAAGTAGTGTTTTCGCAGTGCTGCTATTGCGGACGACGACTGTCGATAGTTTACGTTTTCTGCTTCCAACCAACGACAGTGGAATAACTTTTTCCATAATATCCGAGTCAGTATTTCTAAGCAAGGAGAAAAATCAATGTATGCATAGAAATGATGCAACCTGGGCAATTTTTCGGACCGACTAAGTTTAAAATCCATTTTCATCTAACAAACATAAAATTTTTTGTCCAATAGCGTACGAAATTTGCTGATTATTTTCAGAGGCAGCCTTGGCTTTTTTATAACACATGCTAAAAAAATTACACAGCAACTCTGAGTACCAAATATAATCTGAAAAAAATTTGTGAATTTTTACAGTTGTGGTAAAAATATTTCAACAGTCTGGAGTGGTCCGGACTAACAAATTTTCGAGTCAGTCCGGACCGATCCTCAAACATCACTAATGCGTAGTAATTTCCCTGTAGAATAAGCATAAATGTGTTTTCGAAAGTCAGATTATTATAAATCACGCTACTGCCTGATGCTATCAAACACCAAAAACAAGGTAAAATACACCAGTTTGCTCCAAAATTACTTTTCTGTTCTGGAAAATACTGAGTTAGACTGAGGCAAACAACAGAGCGATCAAGTTAGCTTTTTGAAGCATCAAAATAATAGTACTTAGATTACCCATATTCAACCTGGTTTACGTATACCTATTGTTTGGCTCTTAAAACTTGTTTCTTTCAGCAGGCAAAACGTTATTATCTCAGAATGTAGCAATAAGCGAAATAAAAGTAGCAATAGTAATAATTTGGAAACCACTACTATTAGGATTACTTTTGATTTAAGATACCTTGGAACCCGAAATTTACATGGCTGTATGACATAAGCACAGCTAAAAAACCTTGTTTATAGTTGAAACATCTAGGGACTTCCAATCAAGTTCCAGGTTAGGAAACTTAAACTAAGCTGCAAAATTGTGTTTTTCCAAGGTAAATATTACAGAAAGATTGATTAGACTTTTTAAAAACTTGAATGGGACCAAGGCACTCGAGCCAACAGCATGGATTTCTTTCTACTTGCGCGATTGGTGCAACCAACATGAGGTACAATAAAGGTTTAGTTTTACGAGGGTTTAAAAACATTTTCACCGTATTATAGAAAAAAAATGACAATTATTTAACATCACGAGCGAAAATAGACCTGGCAGACAAAACACTTACTCACTGTAACAAAATCTAGAGCTATGCGGCTCCACGGGACCAGGAGCTATGTTTAATTACTGTGTATGTTACACCAAAAACGACCTGTAGGAAACAAGCGAATAAAGAGACGCTAATGCGTGTTATATATAGTGCCTGTCAGGAATGCCGGCTGATAGCTCGCACAGTAATTGCACTGCTCGCTCGAACGGCGACCGTCACATGTCGTGCCCATTTTATAACGAACCAACGAATTTAGCTACAACAGGTACGAGACAAGTGATCACAACGCTAATTTTAAACTTTGGAGAATATGCCTAGCTGTGTTCACTGCATTTTTAGAGACTTTGAATGCGTGAATACTGTTAAAATTGTCCTAGCATGTTACTTTAGCCAATCACGGCAAACCAATAAATCCTGAAAATTTTTAGCTCAAATTTTGAAGAAGGGTTAATCACCCATGTTATCAAATTACATTCAAATTTTGAACTAAAATTCTTAGCAATAAGTTTTACGCGTGAACGGACCTTAACGATACTTGATCCTGTGAGAAAAAATATTGTTGTGTTTGCAAACATACCACTATTACATAGTTCACCAAAATATGCAAATCAGAACAAGAGCAAAAATCGAACAAAACACAGCCCTGTAAAACCCATCAGTTCTTATATTAGCTTCACATCTATTTTGCACTTTATTTACACGCTTTCCAGCACGACAAATCGTTGACGCTGAATCTCAGAAAGCACTGAACAAACAATGAAGGTTTAACCTTAGAGAAAAAATCGATACCTCGCTGCTGATAAGCTAGACTACAGCTGGCCATGCCAGCAAGACAATGTATACGACCTTTAGAGATCTAGAAACATAAATGTTTTGGCAATACTGTATACCAAGATACACGTGTATGTTGCATCAAGCAGCAGCAAGAGGGCGTAAAAAGAGTACGACAGTTCACTACACTCTAATTTAAAAATGGTGGTGATAGCTTTTTGCATTATCCCACTATCACGGAATTTTGAGCATTGCCCTATTTTGTACAAAAATTATACTTTTGTATGTTCATAGAAATGCATATGTCATGAAAATAGGCCCAAAGGTGAAACCATGTTTTACAGTAACTGTAAATTTTAAAGAACATAAAAATTGAAAAATTTTCGGGCTTTCCTTTTCTATCACACTGCGCATGCATAATACTGCGAATACATATCATTATGAATAAAATATAAAAATCTTAAGAGAAATAAGAAATTTGTCATAAATCAAGTACCTTTTCAGGGTAATGCGCCGATTCTGAAGAACGTTTCCTAGCAGTCAAACTACACTGGCACTTCTAAGCTTTAACGGACTACGTAGTCAGAACCCTTTTTTTAAACGGATGTCAATCGAATAACCAGATTTTGATGTGATTCAATCTGACAGATGTCAGTTGTCAAACTGTCTAATCGATTCATTTCTAAACTGGTTGTCCATCCGAACCCACCGCATAACATGTGGGCCAGGCTGATATGGCTCACAACATGAGTCAACGTAGCGTGACCCCTAAAACGAATGGAATAGGACCGAATATGCCCTAAATATGTACGTAACATGATTTTCATATAATTTCTACTATCTGGCACCTCCATTCGCTGAAAATTTTCCCAGGGGCATGAACTGGGGTTCCCCGCTGGGTCGAACTGGAGGGCGCCGTATCTGCCAGTTGGATCTGAACTTGTGAACGAAGCAACGGGTTCAAAATTTAAACCTTTCAACATTTAATATTTTTAACGAACAGCTCTATAATTGTAATAAAATTATTCAGGAACGGCGCAAAAACGTCTCTATAAAGGCCAAAACCAACACTTCATCCATTTTACTAACATAAATCAAATAACTAACTTAAGAAAGAAATTTTTTGAAAAAAGTCTCACATTTTTTTGCATCAAGGGTGAAGGCAAAAATTTTGCTTTTCCGCGGGATAGACAAAATTTTGCCAGGGGTCCCAGCCGATGACACCCGTCTGTCTTTTTGGAAGGGGACATCGAAAAATGCCAGGTGGCGCACCCCCTATACAGAAGCAAGTTTGTAATTCAGGTATTGCATACACGCCAGTTCAAGTCAAACTATTAAGCACTGATTCTACAAAAGAAGCACGCATCAGTAAGATATAAGCCACATTACATGTACGTAACAAAAGTTATTATAATAATACTCACTTCTTCTTCCCGTGCTGATCTTCTTTACCAGAACTTGAGGTGCTACGTTTCTGCTGAAATAAAAATTACAATGCTTATTGTTATTACAATTAACAGACGTAGCAAGACATCACCCATGTTCAAACATACTTTGTCGCGTTCCATACCCGATATCGCGTTAAAAGCTTAACTACACAACTGTGCTTATATATTTTTCGGGAAGTTTTATGTTGCAGAATGTTTTGATATAAACAGCTTACAATAATAGGTACAGCAACGAAATCCAGGAACATAAAGATGCTGCTACAAATATTTGCAAAAAATTTTAAAACAAAACTGCCTGTGGTGACCTTAACATCAAGCATTGAACATATACCAAATTGTCGCCAACATCCATAAAATCACTTGTCGAACTATATTTATATATAATAATAATAACCAGGGAATATCCAGAACCGGGATCCTTCATTTAGACCCGAACCTGGTCTTCGAAACTTATATATAGTAAAACAGATGAAGGAAGACATGAAGGTGAAGTGGATTTAAAATGCGGTAAAAATAACTTTTACATTAAAATTACTGCACCGAGATGGCATTATTGCCTCTCGAAACGTCTGAAGAGACGGAAAAAGCTAATATGTTTATTGATCGTTGAATATGTTAGTTTTTTGGACCCCCAGAACAAAAAAGCCTTCCACTATACAGCCTTGCGTAAATTGTGTCAAATTGAATGTGCTTGTAACGCACGGAGCATGGACTAAAAACTTTTGCTCTGTGTCCAATCGCCTCTCTTAAATACACAGACGTTTGTTACATGTTATTCCGTAGGAAACTTGAAAATATTTGTTCATATGGTTCTAAAATAAAATAAAAGAAGATATTCTATAAATTTCTGATCAGTGGTCAGAGGCATTTTAGGATACCGTTGGACAACCAGTGCCCGTCAGATTGACGATGATGATGGTGACTTCCTAATCAGAATACGTACTATAAATGAGACAACCTGTGAAACTGCTCGCACAGTTTCAATAAATACAGTTCATTTCCGAAGAACGCAGTTTCTGACTGCGTTGCGGATATGTTACTTTATTACAATGTACACTTACATACTAAATTCTAACATATGCCACAACCGTCTGAATGGGTAAAATAGCTCCTGCAGACATGAGCGACGATCCCTAAAAATAGTGGGGTCGCTGAGCATAATTTTTCTTTAGTTCTTTTCCCCGGATCTTGATTTCTGGGGGTGCAACCCCCTCATCCCCCTGGAATCGACGCTCATGGCTGCAGGCATCAACCTTGCTTTGTTTTGTTAACAACCTCTTTCGTAGCTATTCAAGCAATATGCGAACTGATTTTGCAATTAAACGATCGATATACCTGCGTGCGTCTCTCTAAGTTACATATTCAACACTCAGAGTTCACCATCAAACATAAAATTTTCAATATTACCGTAATAAATAAGTAAAAACGACAATATAGATTTACTCAGCAGGTTTTATCCACAAAGCCACTACAACACATAGTATCCTTGGTAATTTTTGAAATTCGGGAATCCGCGAAAATTCCCTGTCGCCTTCACTCATCACATTGAGATTACGACAGGCCTCACCGGGTACAATCTGAAATACCGCTTGGTTTTTATAGTCACCAAACCGTAGCTGAGCTCCAGCTTATCCCCCTGGGGTTTTATAACCGTATTTTATGATGCTGTTATAGCATTACAGCATTTACGCCGCTGAACTTGATGCACATGTCCTTTTCCGTGTTGAGAGCTGGAATGCAAATTTTACTTAGTATATATACATTTCATCATCTACTGTCGGAATAAATGTAATAGTAGTGCTACTATGCTGGCTTTACCCAGTTCCCTGTACAGCAGCCCCGCCGCTTACTACGGCGATTATTTTCGGTACTACTTCAACGTACATTGGGGGTTCTGAAGGAATACAAAATTTACCTTTGAAGCATGACACAGAAGGAGCTTGATAGCGCTCCCAAAACCTGAAGGACCACTACTGCTTTTCATGAATAAACCAGATAGTTCTGACTAGCTAGGTATTTTATACATAATATCAATTACTGGGATTAGAAAGAATATATTTGATTTTGGGGCAATCTGTTAACGACTAGTTCACAAGTTCGACGTCACCATTGAGTAGATGAAGAGTTAAAACGAATCCGATAACCAGTTCATCGCGATGATCAGAGGCATAATGTACCAATCTACGCTACAAATAAAAATATTCAACACTTATATAAAAAGCAAATAATTCTACAAAATGCATATCGTATGACACAAAATTATCTGATAATACGTCTACTAACATATTTAAAACTAACTATATCTACAATAATTGTTATTATTAATATTAAAACTTACCTTGGCACCGCTGTTCTTTTGATGGATGTTGGTATCATCTGATATCGTATTTATATTTGATATATCCTGACAATTGTGTGCTGCCGTTTCTTGCGGACAAGGCTTCGACAAATCAAGGGCACTATATTCAGCTGAGACCGCATTCGTCATTCCGTCAGCTTGCTTATTTAGTAACACATTCTGGTTTCTACAGGCACATCTCTCATTGCCCATACCCAGGCAATTCCATTCAGTATAGTTTTTACGGAGAATATTCGCACTGTTGCTAACACAGTTATTCAATACTTTACTATTTCGGACACAATTATGGAGTGGTGAACGCGCAGAAGTAAAGCTTGATGTACCACAATTATTATGACCGCTGTTCGGAACAGGAATGGAAGAACCTTTGCGCTGTTCCTTTTCAATAACCGAACCCAGAAAACATGGTTTGGATAAATCTTCGGAATGCATATGAGATTCTGAAATATACCAACAAATGCATATCACAACCGTAAATTTTAATCACGACAGCACCATTGCAGCTTCATTAAATTTTGCGATATTGAAAAATAGCGCTTGGTATACCGCGCAAAGATTATGTATTATAGAATATTTTTGAATCTTAACTTTGTAAAATTCGACTATTTTGGATTTCAATTGAACATCCTTCAGAGTCCCGAAGAGGTACCAATATATGCTTATCGCACGCCTAAAATAAGCCAACGAAAAGCTAAAATTAGTATCTCGCAATCGAGGGTGAAACTTAGCCTGTAGTTTCATTTATTATAGTCGTCATAATAAGTATTCACATGAAACACGCTTTGTGTTCGATATACACCACCATAAAACCTCTAGAACCTCTGAAATCTTGCAATGCTGGTCTTACATGAGTTAAAGAACAACACCTATTCTGCATGTCACAAACCTAATAATAGTTTATATAAAGGCGTAGGAAATATCGGTTAACCTAATAAGTGACGAGACACGAAAATGTTTTGGTAAATTGGGTTCACCGATGGTTTACCATCCTGAAAAAAAAGTATGATGTATTCTCTAAAACCATACCATCGTAGTCACAGAAGTAACAAGATATACAGACAGTTCTAAACAAACTGAAAATATACATTAACCAAAGAGCTTCATTGTCATCGTTCAAGACTAAGCTCCATGCATCAAATGTTCTAAATGCTTAATCATTTAATCTCTGTTTCAACTCTCGATACGGCCTCGCGCCAAAGCGAGGCTTACTACCCTCTCACATGGTATATTGATGAAATGTATATCGAGCACAACTGCTATAAAGATCTCCCGTACCATGTGGAGGGAAGAATGGTACGTACGAACTGAAGACACACTATATATATCCTGGAAATCGACTTTGTCGGCCTTAAGCCCATCGAAAATACTCAAAAAGCAAAAACGTTCAGTGCTCTAGACAAGGAAATCGCTTAATAACCTAAACTACACTCTGCAATGTAAAACCCGCAATAGCATGCCGAACTTTGAGAAATCCATAGTACTTGCAAATGGTCACTAAAACATATGCAAGCTCACAGTGGGCCAGGGAGTGGTCCCACACAAGATAATGCTCAGTAATGTTGGACTCTAGATAACAAAATAATCGTATTTAGCGTGCTTATATCCGAATAAAACCCGTTTTAAAATATAAACACGCAATACAGCGCCGAAACTTGAAAAATCGATATTTCTGGCAAAGGGTCTACTAACAATATTCGGACTCACATCGTGCATGAAGTGGTCCCACAAAGAAGCGATGTTAACCAAATTTGTAGATCTCGATGAACTGATTAAGTACGGTATTCTCGATAAGCTGTTCCCGGACAGTTGTTTTGATCAACTGATTCCAGGTTCGAAGTTGGTGTCGCAAGATATGGGCTGCGAAACACTGGCACGCAGCAGGAGATTTGGCATATAACTCTGCCTGCTAGTTTGTACCATTTTGAGCCAGACCAAAGCTCTTATAGCATTCAACGGAACATCGTCATCACTTTTTGGCTATCAAACCAAAAAAATATTATCGAAATCCACAAGCCGAAAATATGTTGTGGTAATACCAACTGTCAAATAAAATAAATTTTGATGCATTTCTCATTTGAGTCCTCAATGGAAACTCCACACGATTAGTTTACCCCGTTTCAGCCATGAACCGATGAAGGCTTAAAGCAACCATTAACTCTATTAGAACACCAGTCTCCGGCTGCATGCAAAAAGCTAAGTGTAAAGATAGAAATTGTTTTTTTTATAATTTTCAAACTTTGCGTAGTAGCTCGTAATTGGTTGCACTGACAAAATAGGTACAGATCCCTTGCAGCACCAACGACTCAATTGTGTCGATTAGAAGTCATTATTGATTCGACAGCCCAAACAAGTTATAACTTTCAACCATTAAAAAATAGTGTATATATAGCATAGCCAAAAAATTCAAGAATCAACCCATTCGATGATAAGTTATGGAGCGCACAAGCACCAGCCTACAATATCAGAATGTCCATTTACATTAGCACATATACACTCAAAATGTAAGATGTGAGCAACCATCATTTTTAAAAATCTGATCAATTTGCAGTGTCATAAGTTCTTTCGAGAGGATACAGCTACTTTGGGCCATTACATAACCGTGACTCCCTTTTAACGTACCATTAGATATATTGTGAAGACCACATCGTGAAGTAGAAAGCCCATTGTTGTTATCACGTATCTTATTGCGCAGCTGATCACAATTATTCTAAAAATTAGAAAAATTCGCTTCAATATGAATACCAAGGGTTGATTAAGCGAGCACAACTCATTGCGTTGCGAGCGAAACAAACAAGCATTTATTCGCATAAGCCGTGATAAATTTTACTGTGCCCGTCACAGCCAGGTTTTTCTAAATACCTCAAAATATTCCCATGAGATCATTTGCATACGATAGCAAATTTATCTGACCGTTACACATCCCACTCCTCCTAGAGGTATGGCTCGCCCTCTTTGAACAGGGTACCTTCTTAGTTTTTGTATTCGACGAAAAATATGTTTTCAGTTATATCTTTAACTTTAAAAACAGATTTCATATCAAAACATGTTACCTGTTGCTTGGGCATCTACAACTTTGTTGACCGACGCTTTTTGGCAGACCCGTGGATAAAAAAGTAGCGGTAGAACAAAAACCTATTTTAACCTTTTATATATAACATTAAAATAACCATTAATAAGCACAATTTGGCCAATATAAAAGTATTTTAGGTTGCTGAAAACGGTTAAACGACTCATTTGAATGTTTCTGTGACAGAAGAACCTTATTGAAACGGTACTGTCTCCCTTGAAACCTTTTTAATCAATCATGATTTCGCAGTCTTGAATCTAATGCTATATAATTAGTAACTCGCAAGCAGAAGCAGCACAGCGCGAGCGTAGTTTCGTTTAATCACATGTAACAGACTATGTTTGATATTTATACTACCCTAAGATCTCTGGAACCCTGAGCCCACTGAAAATCCTAAAACCTCGTCGACCATACACCCATCGAAAACAACTGACCAGGAAAATGAACTACGTCTTTCCACAGCTTATACAGTACGGTGTGGCATAAGTACCATAGTCTTCTTCAAGATTCATTATGAATCCTTGGTAATATATATTGTAACAGCTTACGGCGAAAAGACGAGAAAAGAATGTATCTGCTTACGGCGAAAAGACGAGAAAAGAACTAAAATCTACAGTTTTCAAGATCCCAGTATTTTGGGTTTCTAACTAGCTATCAAGCCGATACGGTTAACCGGATCGCCTTCATCTCGTTGCAAATATATATACTAAAATTGACCCGCTAATAAAAGACACAATGTGCAGATCCAACAAAATCTCAGCTCAAACGGCCACTGCTGGTAAATATTACACCTTCTCGGTCTTATAATCAAGGGTTTATGGCTGCTTTACTAGTTCAGTTTTGCAACTGCTCACCAAATGCAACGTCAGGATGCATATGCGGCATGTTCGGATATACCTACATCGCGGATAATATCCGGATATTAAATCATATCAGAAAATTTGGACATCCTAGTCCATCATTAGTGATTATTTAAACTTCAGTTGTTCAAAGATGCAACGGGACAAAGCAGTCCTACATAAGTGTAGATTGCTAATGTTTATATAATTGTACAACTGAACATTGCTTACAAATTTATATAACTCAAAATTTGAGTGGATAATAAAAACAGATTAAAATTTTTATATATAATGATACCTCAACTCCAGCTGACAAAATACATCCATTTGCCAATTCACCCAATGGTTCTCCGGCAGTAGCGAGGCGATCAGTGAACGACCATATTAGCCCGGCTAAATTACAAACACGTTCACGTACACTCAAACAAAGCGTAGCGCATGAGTGGCAACAATGTACACATCCTTCGCCATCATCATACCCGTAGTCTTCTTTAGACGCTCTGGCACATTTAAATTTTTCATCACAACAAGGCGGAGTTTTGTGCGAAACAGGCATCACTGAAGAATTATAACGGCTACAGCTTGACACCACGGCACAACTCTGTCTGCTAGAGCGATCATCATAATTAGCGTCTCCCTTGATTTTCTGAGGTGCATCGGTATCTGCTCGGCGACTGGAAGACAAGTTTTGCGGCAACGTTGCTGGGTCTGAGGTTTGACTACAACTATCTTCGTTTGAGGCTGAAGTTGAATGGCACTTGTGTTGGTGCAGCTGATGTTTACTTCTACTCAAAGCATGGCACAAATCTATAAAATTTAACGTTAGTGGTAACTGCAAACAGGTTGTTTGACAGATTGCGGAACAGTTCTGGTCATGTACGCTAAACAAAATGCCCCATAGGTGGGAATGATGACACCACAAAAATAGGGACTAGTTAAAATCTATTTTTATTAAGGGAACATGACAAAATTTTAGAACGTTCGCGGTTGATACCAATTCGAAAAAATAGCGAGATCTAAAATAATAGCAGAATATTTAAGATCATCAAAAACAAGTGGGTGAGCGCTTTAAAATTAGTTACACCTAAGTGATCGCTTAAACAGACTGTCGTGCAGTTTTACGTTACTATATATATATATATATATAATATCTTATAGAGTTCCAAACTGGCATCTCTATTATGGAAAATGGGAGATCCCAACCCCACTTGCCAAAACCCACAATGTTCGCACCTACCCCACATTAAAATATCCCCATGTTTGGTATTGATTCAGAAAACATAAAAATGTGCAAAAATAAACTTGTTAGTAGACTTCGGATGATTTACAGGGTGTCTAATGGTCCCGAAAGTAATTTTCCAGGTTCCTGGGGTCAAATTCCCGTTTATATATAGCCATAAAAATTTGATCATATCCGTATCCGATCCGAAGCAGAAACCTCAGCATATAACAGGTGTCAAGCTTTAATTCTAGTATTTTGAACGAAATATTTCTCACAAATCTTTCATTAAAATAACTTTCAGGAATGTTACGTTCCCACGATTGGCAGAATCATTTTCCTTGATGTCATTGAAGCAATCGTTATTTTCACAAATAGAAGTGGTTAAAATTCCCTGAAAAAAATCATTTTCCAGGAACCCCTATATCATAGGTTTTGATAAGGGGTTCCCCTAAGAGTCAGACCCCAAACCATATTTACACCACCCTGAAACGGCTCGGTATCCCTAAGTCTACCCAGGCTCCGTAGGTGTAGCCCCCTAGGTCGACAGATCTTCAACACCTATCATGTCCTCTGTTGTCTCTTGTTGACGAAATTACTACTCGACTGTCTTTAACGTCCACCTAGTTGTTCCCTTCATTAGCCTGTAGACGCTGTCATCGACATTATTATTTGTTCCCCTTGGCCTTACCTTTGTTCCCTGTGTGACAGAGTGGATCGTTCGTTCATTCTAGTGAGCGATATATATCTAATAAGCTATGTTATCCTCCCGAAAAACGGAGCGATTTTTGGAACCGTTGCTATGGCAAAAACAATAAGACGTGGATCTGAACAAACCAAACCATCCAACCTAGCCAACAACGAAGTTATCACCACTAAAACTAATTAAATATCCTAAACGTTACACAAAAAGTTAACCGTTGAACTCTAGAAAACCCTTGAAAAAAGTCAACTGATTAGCAAGTCAGAATATATACTTAATTAAAAATCCTAATAAACAATCTCAACTTTCGCAAACACAAAGACTGATAATTGCCTAAGATACTCACTACATAAAATCTCTCTTGATCCGGGATCAGTATCGCTTATTGCTGTACGCCGTGATTTCGTTAGGTGACACACATATCGCCAATACGACGTGAAAATTTTTCGCAACTTTGACAAAAATGGCAAGCCGACAAATGTTAATTTTGACAATGCCATGTGAAAATTTTTTCTCAGGTTAGGAGTATATGTACCTGAACCAAGAACAT